>VMDO01005951.1:0-105856 GCA_007922755.1 Pedetes capensis | reverse complement strand
AATGCAAAAGAGGAAAACCCTCCACCAGATGGATTGACACAGTGTCTGCAACAATGGGCTTACACATAAGTAAGATTGTTTGCCTGGCACAGAATCGGCAAATGTTTCTATCTGCTGTACATAGGGTCCCTATGAGTAGGACTCGACTCTACGGCACCTAACAACAACAACAATAACAATAAAAACTACTTAATTGAGAAAAGATACTAACCTTCAGCTGAGACTTCAGTGAATCATAAGCTTTCTGCTGGCAAAGGGTCTTGCCTCAACTTAATAGCTGCTGAAGGTTGGAGCTATGGCAATTTCTTACAATAAGACAATAATGAAGTTTGCTGCATCAGTTGATTGTTCTTTTCAGGAAAACGTTCCCTGTAGCATGTCATGCTGCTTGATAGCATTGTACTCACAATAGAAGTTCTTTCAAAATTGGAATCCTTTCAAACTCTTGTCATGCTTTACTAAGTTGATGTAATAGTATAAACCTTTGTTGTCATTTCAATAGTATTCAAATTATCTTCACCAGGAGTAGATTCCACCTCAAAAAGAATCACTTGCTTATCCAGCATGCATGTGACCCTGGGTTATATTTTCAGGCTCTACTTATACTTCTAGTTCTCTTGCTAATGCCATCACATCTGCAGTTAATACCTCCACTGAAGTCATAAGGGCTTCAAAGTTATCCAGGAGGGATGGCATCAACTCCGCCCAAACTCTCATTAACATTGGTATTTTGACCTCTTTCCATGAATCAAAAATGTTCTTAATTGCATTTACATAGTGAATCCTTTCCAGAAGGTTTTCAATTTATTCTGCCCAGATCCCTAAGAGGAATCACTATCTATGGGAAATATAGTCTTATAAGATATATTTCTTAAATAAAACTTGAAAGCTGAAATTACTCCTTGATCCATGGGATACAGAATGGATGCTGTATTGGTGGTTGTGTGTCGTCGAATCAGTATCCGACTCATAGCGACCCTCTTAGGGTTTTCAATGGCTGTTTCGGGATTGCCTTGGGAGTGGATTGCCAGGCCCTTCTCCCATTTTTGCGGTGCTAGGAATTGAACTCGGGGCCTCAGAGTCTGCAGCGCAGCGCTCTACCAACTGAGCTAAATCCCAGCCCGGATGCTGTATTAGCAGGAATGAAAACATTAATTTCATTGTACAATTCCATCACAGTTCTCAAGTGACCAAGTGCATTGTCAATTGTGCAGTAATATCTGGAAATGAATCCTTGTATCTGAGCAATAGCTCTCAACAGCTGGTTTAAAATATTCAATAAATCATGCTGTCAATAATTATGTTGTTATCTAGACTTTGTTGTTCCACTTATAGAATGCAGGCAGAGTAGATTTTAGTATGATTCTTAGGGGCCCTAGGATTTTCAGAATGGTAAATAAGCACTGGTTTCAACTTACATTCACCAGCTGAATTTGCCCCTACATATAGTTAGCCCATCCTTTGAAGCCAGGTATTGCTTTCTTCTCTCTAGCTATTAAAGTCCTAAATGGCATCTTCTTCCAACAGAAGACTATTTCATTTAGATTGAAAATTGGCCTAATTTTATTATTCTTGTGTCACAGAAATAGGGAGACCTAAGGAGAGAGAGGGGGCTGGGACGGCACCTAACAACAAGGAGAGAGATAGAGATGCAGGGGAACAGCCAGTCAATGGTACATTCAGGATATATAATATCTTTTGATTAAGTTTACCATCTTACATGGGCACAATTCATTTACCCTGTGCTTTAGCTTCCCAATTTAAAATAGAGAAAATAATACAGTCCTGTCCCATCTAACTATTATAAAAGAAGCGAGATAATATGTGAATAAAGCTTTTTAAATTGTTTTTAAAAATTAAATTAAAAAAGTCATAAATATTTACAGTGATCAGGTACTACAACAATATGATGGCCTCAAATGATCCAAAGTCCAAATGGAACAATCATAGACTAGTTTGCTCACTGACAAGAGTTAAGTCAGTCTGATCCAAATGGCTTTAGTTTTTAATAGATGTCTAAAACACTATAAGTATAGTATTTAGTAACTGGTAAAGGAAGGTAAGAACATTTTAACTCAATTCCAAATAAAGACAATGAATTACATGTAAAATGCAGGTGTGCTTCTACACAGAAAGTGTCAACACCAAGCTATTTTTTATAAATATGGCTCAGAATAAAATTGGTATTTCTCTCCTTCAATCCTGAAAAATCATCTAAAAGTAACATGAAGAATGAAAAACAGAAACCCTATTTTCAGCAAAACTAGGAGACAAACCACAAAATGAGTAGAAAGGCTGCCAAAAGCAATGAGATGAAATAGGAGTACATGCTATAGGCAGTATTGAGAGAATACCAGAGCTGTAAGATGTCAGAAAGAACAAAGTATACTTCCTGAAGGTGACGGGCACACATGAAGGTATAAATCCTTTGTTTAGATCAAGGGAAATAAGACACAAGAGCTGATAGGTAGAACTACTCAGAAAGTAGAGGGGACAGAACTAAATAAGAAATTATATATACAACTATATTTATAGGAGGAATCAATCTCCATGACTAAGAGAGACAAAAAACTTTATTTAATAGAAAACACCAAAGTGTCTAGCTCCATTAGCTAGAGCAAAATAAAAGAGAGAAGAAACAATCAAACAGTCAAAACAGAACACTAAAAAGAAAAAACATGATATGGGGCAAATGAAAATCATGACACATACTCCACCATTAATTAGTGAAATGTAATGGGACCAATCCCTGGAGGACACCATGTTTGGGAATGGCAGGTCAATGAAAAAAAGGAAGACCTTCAACTAGATGGACTGTCACAGTAGCTGCAACCAATGGGCTTAAACATAAAAAAGATCATGTGCACGGCACAGTGTTGGGTAGTGTTTCCTTCTATTGTACATATTGTCCCTATGAGTTGGACCTCACTCGATGGCACCTATCAATAACGACAAATTATGCTATCAACTCTGAATGTGGGATTACAAAAACATAAAAACATACAATTTTAATGACTAAAACAATCTAGAAGAAACTAATACAATCACTTACCTCTAATTCATATTTCATTTTTTCTTCTTCTGAAACACGTGTAAACTCTTCTTTCTGGTGTTCAAATTCTGACTTAAGAAATGTATATTCATAGCGAATCTTATTATATTCAGCTCTATATTTTTCCACTTCCTAAAAGATTATAATTTATGACAAATTTATAGGTGAAAATTGCACTCACTTCAAAAATCACTTTTACAACTCTAATTTTGAATTATCTTGAGAGCCATTCTAACAGTAAAAAAATAAATTTAACAGAAATATAAATGTAATTTGGAAAGGTCCTAAGTATTCTCCACTTAGAACTAACACTCCTGACAATGTACCAAGAAAGCAAATCACCATTCAATTAATGGTATTTCTTCATTTACTCTCATTTTAATGAAAATGTACAGCATAACAAAGGTTTTTGTCTCTGGGCTTAATAAAGTTTTAAGAATACAGCATACCTTCCAAAATATAGCTAGATTTTGAAGAGTATAACAAAGTAGAAAATCTTCCTCTAATTGTCAAACAAGATGAATTCAAAGTAGATAAAAAATTATTTGATTATTTAGTACAGTAATTTGAGGTTCAATCATATATCACAAAAAAAGTCAACTCAACACACCAGCCTGAAGAACATATGTAGGACTACCTATCTTGACTCCCACAAATATATATGCAATCCCTTCGGGTGCTCCAATCCTGCTTCTGCACAATATATGAAAGCTGCCAGCATTCTGAATATTCAACAAGAAACTTAGGCAAGAGAAAAGAAATGTGCAGGAGACTTTTTTTTCTTCTTTTTTATTCCTCAGTTCTGGGGGTTGAAACCAGGAACTCACACTTGTTATAAAAGTGCCCTACCACTGAGCTATATCCTCCAATCCCTATTTTATTTTTTTATCTTGAAACAAGCTTTCACTAAATTATATAAGCTCCCTCTGGCCTTGAACTCATGATCCTTTTGCCTCAGCCTCCCAAGTAGCTGAGACTATAGGCATGTGCCACAGTGTCCAGCTAGGAGAATCTATTTCAACAAATACCAGAAAACTAGGTTATAAAGAAAGTATGCCTCAGAAAATATTCAGCTGAGTAACCTTTAGTTGAAAGATTTCTAAGCCAGTTTAGAAACAAAGAAAATGAGTTTGATGATGTCATTAGAGATATAGTTTGTTTTGAATGTAAAACTTGCTTTTACTTAATCACCTACTTTTTGTATTAAATCTGTTCCCAAATAACTATACTTTACCACCTGGAGTATATTTGAAAGACCACAGTATCAAGTCACTAAACCATTACAAAAGAGGATTCCCAAACTGTTTGGGCAACAACAATATCACTCGATTACAACCTCCCAAAGGGGTCATTTTGAAGGGGACATAAATCATTTGTATAAGGCATGGCATATTTGTTCAAAAAGGTAACATGTAAAATGTCTAGCACTGTATCTAACTTACTTTGCTGTAGTTTTTTTCCTGATCTCTTTATTAAATATTTAGTCATAATATACCAACACTTCATAAAAGGAAACATGTCTCAACCTGAAGTAAAACTATCATACATTTTCCTTTCTCAGTTTTCACGAATTTCATCTTTTCATTCAAGAAATATTCACTGAACACCTATTGTATGTCAGGATCTGTTCTAGGAACTTGGAATATAATGGTGAACAAACCAGATAAAGGTTCTTCTCAAAAAACTTCCACTCTATAGGTGCTAAATCAGAAAATAGGCATGAAAAAGAAGTAAATTAGACACTACATTAGAAGATACAATGTACTAGAGAAAAAAATTTAAAATAGAGCAAGGTAAGTTGGATCCAAAAGTTTAAGCAGTGATCGGAAAAGCAGGTTGTGATATTAAATGAGCAAGGGGAGCCAGTTAAAGTAGGCCTCAGTGAGGAAGTAACATTTTAGGAAAATATTTGCAAGGGATTAAGAAAGTAGCTAAGAGATATCAGGAGAAAGATTATTCAAGAGAGAAACAATACTGAAGAAAAGGCTCTTGAACTATACCATTTCTTGAGTGTCAAAAAAACATCAAGAGGCCAATGTGGATTTCTGACCAGGAGGTCAGAAAGTTAATGGAGTCCAATCCTGTAAAGCCTTATTGTTGTTGTTGTTGTTAGGTGCCGTCGAGTCGGTATCCGACTCATAGCGACCCTCATAGGGTTTTCAATGGCTGACTGTTTCGGCATTGCCTTGGGAGTGGATTGCCAGGTCCCTCTCCCATCTTTGCGGTGCTGGGAATTGAACTCGGGACTTCAGAGACTGCAGTGCAGCGCTCTACCAATTGAGCTAAATCCCAGCCCGTAAAGCCTTATAAGCTATTGTAAAGACCATGAGTGAGAAGAGGAGCCACCACAAAGTTTTTGAGTAAAAGAATGATGCTTTTCATTAAGACTGTTATACTCATTTGACAAATGCATAGATCTACATTCAGATCACTTACTTCATCCAGATTCCGAAAACGCTCTCTCATTGGAGTTTCTAATTCTTGCTGTATTTGGGCTCTTAACAATTCCAATTTTTGTGGGCTTAATACCTAATATATAGAGAAATACAAACAACTCTAAATATGAATCCACAAATGTTAAAGTCAAGTATTCTCCAAATGTCAAAGCCTCTCTCCTGATGATGACAATGGAATTCAATGCATATAAGTTTTCAGAACATAGATAATTTTACTGTAGTCGCTATATAAATAGGGACTACATTTCAAACAGACTAAGAATCTTAGGCTCTCAGGCTCTCAGAGATGTCAAAAATTTCATTAATGCAAGTAAAGATAATCATGAGCATGATTATTAAGAATAAGTATGTTGTCAGCTAAGGCTATCATGCTGAACACAATGGCTGATAGTTCAGTTATTTTCTAAAACAAACAAAATCAAAGTGTAATAATTTGCTATACCAAAAAGAATTCTACGAACTTATTTTCAATCAGAAAGTTATTTTTTACTTTGACTACCAAAACTAATTTAGGTTCTTCTTTTATAGAACTTATAATTAAGTAATTAAATATTTATGTAAACTCCATACAAACACAGTTTGTCTTTATCCATAATTGTTTTCCCAACACTTTCTATCACTGCCTAGCACAGAGGAACCATTCAATTCTTACTTTATAAATTCATGAATGAACAAATAATACTTTTAAAAAATCAAGAGTTTATATTTATATGAGTTTCTATGAAACTGAGAATATTTAGTTTAATTCATTTATTCATCAATATTTCACATTTCATTCAAAAATTGCATTTTACTGAATGAAAGTCTACATTGTGTAATGTACTATAACTTATCTATCATATTCTAAGCATCTTACATGCATTACTTTGGTTAATCCTCACAACAATCCCACAGGATAGCTACCCTGAGTCATATAAAGAGTCTAAATAACTTTCTGAAGGTCACAAAGACTCACATGATACACATACCCTTCCAAAGGAAGTTCAAACTCTAGTATGAAAAATAACTCATATATACAATTAACTACAAAGTAGGCAACAGAAGCTTACCAAACAGGTTAAGAGAAAGACATTCTGGATAGAAAGAATAGGAAAGGGAAAGCTTAGATACAATCCAAACCCAAATAACAGATAAAATTTTGATTTTCCTGAGGTGGCAGGGAATACATGGGAAAAAAAGTGATTTTTAAAGGCCTTCTGGAGGGGATCACACTAAACACTATAGGTGAGTTAGAATCCTGACATTAATACTGGCATTAATACTGGTAGGGATCTCTAGACGCTAACATACTTCCAAATGCCCCACCAGAGATCTGCAACTGGGTTGGGAGAAAAACAGAAAGAGGCTGAAGCCTAAGAGTAGAAGGTTCCTGAATAATAAGTTCACATTTGAAATTTATTTAGTATTCAACAGTATTTATTTTAAAATTACTATTAAAAATGAATACAATTACATAAATAATTCAAACAAAACACAAAATTAAAGAAGTCTTTTCAGTCATATGGTCTTACTCTTAAAGATACAATCATCATTAATTTCTCATGCATCCTTCCTAAAACGATCTATAGATATATAAGCATATTATATATCTGGTGTGTATATATGTATGTATATATCCATACCACCACCTTTAACTTTTAATAAAAACAGGCATATTAACCATGCATGGTGGTGCATGCCTCTAATGCCAGCACTCAGGAGGCTGAGGCAGGAGGACCCTGAGTTCAAGCACAGCCTGGGCTACATATATATAGTAAGACTCTGTCTCAAAAGAGCTGGGATTTAGCTCAGTTGGTAGAGCGCTGCGCTGCAGTCTCTGAGGTCCTGAGTTCGATTCCCAGCACCGCAAAAATGGGAGAAGGGCCTGGCAATCCATACCCAAGGCAATCCCGAAACAGTCAGCAATTGAAAACCCTATGGGGGTCGCTATGAGTCAGATACCGACTCGACGGCACACAACAACAACTGTCTCAAAAAAACAAAAACAACAACAATAAAAAAGGCATATTGCACACATTTTTTTCTGTATTTTGCATATTTATGGACAATTTTATATTTAAGAAAGACACTATCCCATCTATATTTTAGGAAAGAGGATGAAACAAAAGCTTTGGTGGAAGAAAGTGGTAGTTGTGGGAAGAAGTAGTGAACAAGACCTGAGAAACTACACAGAAAAGTCGTGTCATAATCTGATTTATAGTGCTATGTTTGGGTGACAGTATCAAGAGTCCAACTAAGAAGTAGTAATTAAAGGCTGGGTATAGCGGCGCACATGTGTAATACCAGCAACTTGGGATGCAGGGGCAGGAGGACACAAGTTCAAAGCCAAAGGCAACCTGCACAACCTAGCAAGACCCTGTCTAAAGATAAAAGTAAATAAATAAAAAGGGGTTGGGGTGAGGCTCAGTGGCAAAGCAATTGCAAAATATACACAAGGCCCTAGGTTCAGTCCATCACATCCCCTAGTACCGCAAAATAAAAGAATTTTTAAAAGAGAAAGACATGTTAATTAAAAGAAAGAAATTAAGAGGATCCTGTTTCAAACAAGTCAACTTTAAAATAAGCAAGCAAAACTGGAAAAATTAAGGAAATCTGACAAAGACAAATTATTAGAAGTGTTAGCAAACAAGTATTTTAGTATAGTAAAGGTAAGATGGTTAAGCTTTTAAAGGAAGAGTTGCCTTAGTATATAACAGAGATATATAGCAAATTAATAAAAGTTGAAATAATATGATTTCACTCAAATTCATAGGGACTGAGAGAAACACTTGTTTTACCTTGTAGATAAAACAAGACCGGCTCAGGGATGATAATTATTGATGCCCGTTGATGAGTACATGAGGATGCTAATGCCACCACTCTATATTTCTGTACATATTTGAGATTTCCATATTAAAAGTTAATCAAAAATAACAGTAAAGATAGAATAACAGAGATTAGGTATACTCTCCCAATTGAGACAAAATAATGGACAAAAATTAAACAATGGTTTTCAAAACACTAGACATAAGGAAGCAAAAAACAGATTCTCAAGAGGCAGCAAACAAACATGAGCTTTGGGAAGGTCCAGAACATGGCACAGGAATGGATACCCAAGCAGTCTGATGAACTCTGATTTGAGGAAACGGAACCGAGAATTCAAGGAGACCAATGTGGTCAAAGTCACAAATCAGTGGTGCAGAGAGGAGAATGCATAGAAAGAGAACTACAAAGATCTGGAGAAGGTCCTGCAGATTAGCACTAATTAGCACATGTGCATAAGGAAACTACCTAAGGCCAGGAAAAAAAAACACCAGAAAGTATTAGAGGGATGAGTCTTCAAAGCTCACACAAACCCATGAGGAACTCCTCTTCCCAAAAGCCAGAATGAAAATCTTTATTGCATAGAGAAATGGGTAGTCAGCTGGGTCTTGTCTCAGCAGTGGAAAATAATTAGCACTACATTAAATGCTACTCTGTCACTTAACAAATCTTAAAAATAAAGCCCAGAAAAATAACATTATTTCCAAGTATTGTGACTGTGTCCCAGAACAAAGCTTAAGAATATTTATAGGAATACAAAAATGTCCAACACTCAACAAAGTAATATTCACAATGCCCAGCATCAAGTAAAAATCTGCCAGGTATGTAAAGCAGGAAAATACTACTGGATACCAAGAGAAAAACAAAAACAAAACAAAACAAAAACCCTGAACCAGACCCAGGAGTTACACAAATGTTAGAATTAGCAGAGAAAGACATTAAAACAGTTGTTATAAAGTTACCATAACTGAATGCCATGTGTCTGAAAAACCAAAAGAAAAGACTGAACATACAAAAAACCAACATACATACATAACATACAAAAAGACCAAAACTGAATTTTATAATTTATGAGATTAAAAATACACCATATGGGATTAACTTCAAATTAGATACTTCAGATCAATGAACCTCAAAATATCTCAGAAATTACCTAAAATGATACACAGAGACAAAAAGAGTAAAAACAAATGAACAGAACCTCAGTGATGTATGGGAGGTTAAGTGGCTTAACAGAGGGTAATTTGAATCTTCAAGACAAATGAAAGAGGTAGGAAAAAATACTTTTAGAAGTATCACCCCAAAATTTTTCTAAAAATGATAAAAAACTATAAGCCCACAGACCAATGAAGTTCTATAAATCCCAAGGACCAAAAATGTACGGAAAACTGCAAAAGCATGTGAATCAAACTGCTCAAAACTAGCATCAGAAAAAATATTAAGAGCAGCCAAGAAAAAAAGACACTTTACATACACAGAATAAATATAAGAGTGACATCACATTTCTTACATGAAACACTACAAAAGAGAAGATAGTAAAGCAGTATGTTTATCCTATTAACTATTTATAGGACAGTAACACCAAGTTTGACAGAAATAGCCATCACACTGTAGTTTCCATTAGACTAAATATAAAAGCAAGCAGCTAGCAGCAGAGAAGGCTGAGATATAGTGTGATAACATGTGCATGCATCCGAGTCTGATATAAACTCTGAGAAATAATAATTGGTGAATTTACTACTAGTTAAGGTACTGGGGGGAAAACTGTGTCAATTAGCATTCAATGAAAATATATTTTTTCCCCCCTGTACTAGGGGTTGAACCCAGGGCGTTGCACTTGTGTGTTTTGCAAGTGCGGAACCACTGAGCTGCACCTCCAGCCCATTTTTTTTACTTTTTTTTTTTTTTTTTGAGACAGGGTCTCACCAAATTATGCAGACTGCCTCTGGTCTCAAACTTGCTATCCTCCTGTCTCCACCTCACAAGCTGCTGGGATTACAGGTGTGCACCACCACATCTAGCTCAATGAAAATACCTTTATAAAACAGAAACTTCAGACATACAGAAGCTGAAAAATGTTGTCACCATCAGATCCACATTATAAGAAATATTAACAAAAATCCTAAGTACAAAGGAAATTTAAAAAGAGTAAGTACCAGATGGAAATATGGATATATAAAGGAATAAAGAACACTGAAAATAATAACTTCATGGGTAAATATACAAGATTTTTTTATCTTAATCAACTTAAAGGATAATGACATTTTAAACAAAAATAAAAATAATCTAGTGTAGGGTTGGCCTGCAGCAATAGCTCTGTGGCATCCGATCCCGTCAGATCTCGGAAGCTAAGCAGGGTCGGGCCTGGTTAGTACTTGGATGGGAAACCGCCAGGGAACACCAGATACTGTAGGCTTGGGAGAAGGACCTGGCAACCCCCTCCCAAAAATCAATCTGCCATTGAAAACCCTATGAACAGCAGAGAAGCACTGACAATAGTGTTTCACCTGTTGTATACAGGGTCGCTATGAGTCGGATACCAACTCGACGGCACCTAACAACAACAACAACAGTGTAGGGTTTGGGAGAAGGGCCTGGCAACCCACTCTCAAAAAATAATCTGCCACTGAAAACCTTATGAATATCAAGAAGCACTTACAATACTGTTTTGCCTGTTGTATGTAGGGGTGCTATGAGTCGGACACCAACTCGATGGCACCTAACAACAACAGTATAGGGTTTATAGCTAGGGTAGGCAGAAAAAATTATATACTATGCATGCTAATGTAAAAGATGCATACGATAAAAAAACTAAAGCAGAGAATGAACATGTTCTAGAAAGGAATTCTGCTTTGACTATCGTGTTAGTTTCCTAGGGCTGCCATAATTCCAAAACTAGAGTGGCCAAAACCAGACAATTTTTATCTCACAGAGTTCTAGAAGCTTGAAGTCTGAAATCAAGGTATTAACAAGGCCATACTCCCTTTAAAGAAAAGATTTATTGTTGCCTCCTCCTAGGTATGGTGATGGTGTGCAACTGCCTCTAACACCACAAAGCGTTCCACGGACCCCTACATACATCTCATCTCTTATAAGAACATCTGTCATATTGGGTGAAAGGCTCACTGCACTTCAGTATGACATTGTCAACAACTAACTGCATCTACAATGACCCTACTTCCAAATAAGGTCACATTCTGAGATACTACAGGTTAGGATTTCAATCCTTTTGGGGGATACAACTCAACCCTTCACAGATATGAAAGAAAACTAGATGATTATCAACACTAAGATACAGAGGCTCTAGGCATGTATGAGACAGGAAGTCCAATATTATGAACAAAACAACAAACTTGATTATTTATTCCATTTATTCATGTCATTCTTCAACAAATATGTATTTTCCAGGAATTGTCCTAAACATTAGAGACACACTGAAAACAAGTTCTTGCCCTCATGCAGCCTACATTCAAGTAGAATAAAAATGTCATCATTTATGAGTATTTACTAGATGCTTAGTACTATAGTAAAAATATACATACTATCTCATTAGTTCTCACAACACCAGTTAGGCAGAAACTTTTATCACCTTTACCACATAAGAAAAATAAGGCACAGTGACATAGTTACTTAGTGAAAGTGATCATCTTGATGCACTGACTCTCTTTCATTCTAAATGACCTTTTATATTTAGTGATAAACTCACTGTCTTGAAGTCTATAACCTGATATTAATATAGCCAATTCAGCTTTCTTAAGTTTATTTCTGCATATGGTTGGAACAAATAAACATGCTTAGATGTCACTCTCAAGAGAAAGAATAAATGTGCAATGCCTAACAAATATCTCAGATACCTCAGGCGTAGCACTGTTTCTATTCATATAGGCCTCAATTTTAAAAAATTTTTTAAGTGTGTGTGTGTGTGTGTGTGTGTGTGTGTGTGTGTGTGTGTGTTACTTAGAGGTTAAAAACAGGGCCTCCTGTATGTTTTGCAAGCACTATACCACTGAGCTCCTTCCCCCCCCCCCCAAATGTTGAGACAGGTTCTTGTTAAGTTATACAGGCTGCCTCTGGCCTCGAACCTGCAAACATCCTGCCTCCACCTCCTGAGTTGCTGGAGTTACAGATGTGAGCCACTATGCCTGGCTTAGCCTCTCAATTTTTGTAAAACAAATTAATCCACTGATTCTACAGTCTTAAATTTACATTTCCCTCATCATGTCACATTTCTGAGGTTTGTACTTGTATAAATGTCCCAAATATACCTAGAAATGAAACAGTGAGCACAGTGGAGGTTCCAACCCAGTCATAGTAGTGTTCCCAACAATGGAAGACCTTCACGAAGATACTGAGTGACAGACTCCTAAGGGTGCTGGTCTGAGGAAATCCTAAGTTAGGTGACATGCTGTTATGGTTTGGACCTGAATGTTCCCCAAAGGTCATGTGTTTGAACACTGGGGCCCCAGCTGGTGGTGCTGTTTATGGAGGGTATGGAACTTTGGGAAGTGAGATTCTAGCTATATGGAAGCGGCTACCTGGGGGTAGGACTTTAGAGGTTTTACCCAGACCTGCTACTCTGCTATCTGCTTCCTGTTCGTCAAGAGTAAGGTTCTCTTCCACAGGCCCAACCACACCTCCCTTGCCACTATGCCTTCTACCTCCATGGACTAAATTCCTCTAACTGGAAGCCCCCAATAAATATGTCCTCCCATAAGTTTGCTTTGGTCAGTCTCTGTCACAGCAATGCACTGACTGACTAATACACATGCCAAACTAGGTCATCTGAAAAATTATTTCTTACTCTATGAACTTGTTGCCTCGGTATTTATTATATATTATTTGCACCAAGAACATACTGAATATCTGGTATTATTTAGAAAGTAAATCGATAGAGGAAACTATCATTCATTAATAGTGAGTAGTTTGAAATGTATAGTAAGTTTGACTTCAGTTAAAGTTTAGCTTTTTCTCTACTTTCCAGGCAAATGGAAAAGTGTGAAAACAGCTAAAGAAGCAGTACTTTAGTACTTCCACATCAGCTGTCTTGCTTTAGAAACTCATTTACTCATTTATGATGTGTATATAAATTATGTGTACATGTTTTTAATTCTCTTTTAAGAAGCTTCCTAAAAATAATTATCTTTTTTTTTCCCTTAGTTTCAGTAGTAATAGACAAGCAAAAATTAGTGCATCTTTTTCATTTTTTTCATACTTGGAAGTTGAATCCAGGGCCTTGCATATACTTTGCAAGTACCCTATCACTCGAATGCATCCCTAGCCCACTTTTTACTTTTTATCTTGAGATAGAGTCTTGCAAAGTTACACAGAGTGCCTCTGGCCTTGAACCTGTGATCCTGCTGCCTCTGCCTCCCGAGTCTCTGTGATCACAGGTGTGAGCCACCATGCCCAGCTTAAAAAAATTCTTTAATTCTGAATTTTAATCAATTCAAACTGGCCTTTGGCTTACCCGTTCTGAATTGTGACTAGTATTTAAATCAGAGAAGGTAATATAGTATAATATCATGTAGATAAAAATAAGTTTCATGGCTACCTTACAAGGTAGCCAATGTTCAGAATATATGAAAAATGATTAAACTGTATCAACTGGAGATATAACAAAATAACCATTAAAGGTATAGAGATAATTTAACATATTTACCAAAACTCCTTACTTCCACTAACCATTTGACTGCTTTTATACAAATTCTGATGTATTTTCTCACCTGCAGTTTCATTTTTTCCAAATCTTTAGTTTTCTCTATTAATTCTCCTCTTAGCTCTTCAAGCAGCAGCTGGAATTTTTCCTGGTTAGTTTGCTTTTCATTTAACAGGCGCTTAAGTTCATTCTGTGATTTTGTGTACTCATTCAGCAATCTGATAAAAAAAAAAATTCAATTTTAAGCACATCCTTTGCCTTCTAATTGCATTACTTTATATAAAGCCAACATACACTACAGAAAAACAAGACTGATATCAGACATTCCATTCAATTTGCAAATTATCTTTTCTTTATAGAGATTCATTTAATCATTAACCCTGTAATTTCTGAATATAATTTTATTTTGAGAAAAAAGCATATTTAGCAACCCATGTATATTTAATGTTATATGGCTTCCTATTTTCAAAATAAGATGTATAAATTCATAACCCATTTGGTACCACAGATCTGAACAAAGTATCTTAAAGCAAAAATTTTACTGCACTCAGATTAAAAGTACTGAATGAATACACTGCAAAATAACAAAGTTATAGTGTATATTCCAGAGCAAACAGTAACTTTTTAACCACCCACCCCCTAAACCTTACCTCTAATTTTAAGTAGTTTACCTTATATGTTCAGCTTTCAGAGTCTGATAATTAGTTTTATGATGATCACATCGTAACTTTTCATTAATTAACATATTTTGGAACTCAGATGCAGAATTTAGCCCACCATCTCCACCAGATGAAAAAATGTTGGGAAAAGTATCCATTTTGCAAACAAGAGAGTCGACAACCATGTAAAAATAAGTTGTAGCTTCCTAATTGGTTTTCTTATGAGGAGAATTTTACACTTCTTCCTTGCTAAGGCAGAATCTCAGGAGGCCAAATTATACCTGCACAGAGAAATACACATTATTAGTGATTGGTAAAGTTAAGCTTCCTTTGGTGTTACATAATTTTTATCATTTATTATTCTCCTTGTCATTTTTATAACAAAGACCAGTTTTCAGATTTCCTATTGATCATAAAAAAAAATTCAAGAATAAAGTTGAATCACAGTTTCAAATTTTTTCTTTACTTCCAAGCAAAGACTCTATGGTCACATCAAGGTCACATCTTCAAGTATTAATCTTACCACACCAGAAGTATGCACTTTCCCAGTTTACCTATTCCTGGATTCACAAAGCAGAGTCATACTTCATGAAGCTACTGTGGGAAACCTTAAGGAGGGACCTTGATACAAAATACATACTCCTAAATCATAGAAAAACCATATGGAACTTAGTAAGTGGCTGGGGAGAACCGTAGTCTTCACAAAGATGACCTTCAGCAGTAACTGTGTATGATTAAAACTATGAAAGGTCTTTTATTTGACACAAGGTAAATTGCATTCAGGCAGCAGATTCACATAAGAAATCAATCAGCACATAATATTGATCACCTCCTATGTGAACTGTGCTAAGAGCAGAAAAATAAATCAATCACTTCACCTATCCCTCAAAGCTTTGTTTATTGTTAGGTGCTGTCGATTCAGGCCTGCCTCATAGAGACCCTATGTACAACAAAATGAAACACTCCTGACACTGTGCCACACTCAGCACTATCTCAGTACTTATCTGCTATTCATAGGGCTTCCAGTGAGGATGATTGTTTTGGGACTGTTTCAGGAATGCGCTACCAGGTCCTTCTCCCATTTTATGCAGTGCTAGGGATCAAACCCAGGGCCTCAGAGAGCAAAGAACAGAACTTTACCAACTGAACTAAAACCCAGCCCTACCCCCCAAAGTATGATCCAATATTACAATGGTAACTGTTTATTGCATTTAGAAGTAAAAAAATGATGAAAAATTGTCTTATTATAATTCAAAGCAAAAATTTTAATTAAAATAGTTCTATTCCCTTTAACATAATCTTTTTCTCAACCATTACATATAATATTCTACCTTAGTAATGGAGTATCAATAAATGTAAGAGTATACAAATAGACTCAGAGACAGAAATCACATGATCATCTTGATAGATGTAGAAAACACTGTGACAAAGTTCGACATCCCTTCATAATACAGCCTTGAAGAAACTAGAAATATCAGAGCACATGTCAACATAATTAAGGCTATATAGGGCAAACCTACAGCCAACACTGGGCTGGGATTTAGCTCAGTTGGTAGAGCGCTGCACTGCAGTCTCTGAGGTCCCGAGTTCAATTCCCAGCACGGCAAAAATGGAAGAAGGGCCTGGCAATCCACTCCCAAGGCAATCCCGAAACAGCCAGCTATTGAAAACCCTACGAGGGTCCGACTATGAGTCAGATACCGACTCGATGGCACCTAACAACAACAACAACATAGCCAACACTATACTAAATGGAGAAAAAAATGAAAACATTTCCTCTAAAACCAGGAAAAAGATAAGGGATCCACTCTCTCCATTCTTATTCAATATAGCACTTGAATTCTTAGTCACAGCAATATGGTAAAAGAAATAAAAGAGATGCAAACAGGAAAGAAATAACTCAAATTATTCCTATTTGCAGATATTATTGTATAATTAAAAGGCCTTAAACACTTCCCCAGAAACCTCTTAAATCTGATAAATACTGTGAGCAAAGTAGCAGGATACGGAATCCATTTACAAAAATCAGCAACTTTTCTGCATACTAATAAAGAACATGGTAAGAAAGAAATCAGGAAAATTCCATTCACAACAGCAATAAAATAAAAACATAAAAAATATATAAAATAAAATATCTAGGAATAAACTTAACCAAGGAAGTGAAAGACTTCTATAATAAAAACCTTAAAACATTAAAGAAAAAACTGAAAATGCACTAGAAGATGAAAACATATCCCATGTCTATTGTGAAGATGGCTATATTATCAAAAGCCTTCTACAGATACAATGCAATCCCCCTCAAAATTTCAATGACATTCTTCATAGAAATAGAAATAGAAAATCTAATCCTAAAATTCATAAAAGACCCTGAATAGCCAAAGCAATTCTGAGCAAAAAGAGCAATGCTGGGAGAATCACAATAACTTACTTCAAATTATACTATAGAACAATAGTAACCAAAAAGGGGGGGGGCATATATTACTAGGACAAAAACAAACATGTATACCAATGGAATAGAGGACCCAGAAATAAACCCATGCAGTTACAGCCATCAGGTTTTTGACAACAGTTCAAAAAATATACATTAGGGAACAGACAGCCTCTTCAACAAATGGTACTGGGAAAACTGGATAGCCACATGTTCTTGTTTCTTGTTAGGTGCTATCAAGTCGAGTCCAACTCATAGCCACCCTATGTAAAACAGTACAAAACACTACCACACATTGTGCCATTCACATTATCTTTTTATGTTTGAGCCCAATGTTGCAGCCACTATTTCTTCTCATTTTGAATCATGCCACATCAGCAAATGGAAGTCCAGAGCTTTCCTCCATTCCCATCATTAAGATCAACTAGTTTGAGATGCAACTATTCTCCCCTTGATTTTTGAATGCCAACCAACCTGAGGGGCTAATTTTCTGGCACTATATTTGACAGTGTTTCTCTGCTATTCTTAGAGTTTTCAATGGCTAATTATTTTGAGTGTGAGCTGCCCGGTCCTTCTCTCTTATCTCTCTTAATCTGGAAGCTCAGGGGAAACCTGTGGCCCTGCTAGTATCTGAAATACCAGGGGCAAAGCTTTTAGCATCACAACAACATGCAAGCCCCCATAGTATGATAAGCTGACAGACATGTGGTGGATCCACATGCAGGAGAATGAAAACAGGTTCTCTCTCATTCTGTAAAAATCAATCCAAAATGGATCAAAGAATGTAAGACCTGAGAAACTACTAGAGGAAAACATAAGGAAAACACTTCAGGATATATGCATAGGCAAGGACTTTCTGAATATGACTTCAACAGCTCAGGAAATCAGAGTAAGAACTGATAAAGGAGATTGCATTGAATTAAAAAATTCTGTGCATAAAAGGAAACAATTGTCAGAATGAATATCCAGCCTACCGAATGGGAAAAAAGCTTTGACAGCTATTTATATGACAAGGGATTAATATCCAGAATACATAAAGAACTTGAAAAACTAAACACCAAGATAATCCAATCATAAAAGAGCAAATGAACAATTCTGAAAAGAAGTATAAATGGCCACAATACATGAAAAAAAAATGTTCAACATCCTTAGCCACAAAAAATGCAAATCAAAACTATACCAAGATTCCACCTGACCCCAGTCAGAACAGCACATTAACAGAACAAAAATTGGATCATAAAACTGGACTGTACTTTTTCACGTTGTTCTTTCACTCAAATAACTTCTACGAAATAGAAACATACAATAAACCTATCGGTACTTTTCAATAATATCACAAAAAGTATTATATGGTTTTTATTTTAATAAGCTGAAATCCTAAAGTACATTAGGAAAAATTTTTTAAAAACTACCCTTTAATTCCAGTACTAGTAAAAGAAGATGTCAGAATTAAAAAGAGTACTTTTTTATTCCAATTAAGTAGCAGTAAATTTTCCAACTGACTCCTACCTTAAAATAGTAATTAAGTAAGTCTCCTCGGAAATAAAAGTCACTAAGAGTTGAATATTTTTGGAAAATAAAATTAAAATTACTTATTTCGTTCCTTTTTGGCACTGAAATCAACTAGAACTATTTTCCAGGGCTTACCAATTTCAAAATTGCCTTCCTCAATCACCAATTTCATCTCCCTTCTATTTCCTATGAATCATATGTGGATAGCCCTAGCTTTGGACTGAATTATTTGTCCCAACATGACAGTATTCAGAACTAGGAACTTTAGAAGGTAATCGGGTTGAGATAAGGTCTGGAGGGTGAAGGCTTCATAATGAGATTACTGTTCCCATCATGAACATGTGTTCTCTTCGTAATGTGAGCAGACAAAACAACTGTCTGTTAACCAGGAAATGAGACCACACCAAGCACAAAAATTTGATAGGACAAAATCTCATCTTAGACCTTTATTAAACTTCAGAATTGTGAGAAATAATTTTCTGTTTTTTCAGCTACCCAGTCTACGGTATCTTATTATAGCCTACCAGACAGACAGATCTTGTATCTTCCCATGCTAGGATTTCTCCACAATCAACATTTGCTCTTGTTCTGACTTCAATATTGAGCTTTTCCATTGTCTCTTTCCACAAATTTACTTAATTTAGTTCCTGTATGCTCCACTTGGTGAACTTCATGTGTAAAGTCCCCGTTTATATTGATGAAAAAGCATATTTGCAAAGAAAAAGTTGTTGGTCTGACAAAATTCTATCATGAGATTTCCAGCATCACTTCTGTCACCACGGCCATATTTTTCAACTACTGAGCCTTATTCATTTCTAGCTTTTGTATTCCAATCACCAGTAATTATCAATGCCTTCTGATTGTAGGTTCGATCAACTGCAGACTGCACAAACTGGTAAAATCTTCCCCTTCTTCATTTGTGGACTTAGTAGTGATTGCATAAATTTGAATAACAGTCATATTAACTGGTCTTCCTTGTAAGTATGTAAATATTCTATCACTGACAATATTCTACTGTAGGACAGATCTTAAGAAGTCTTTTTTGATGATGAACTGCAACCTCAATTCTCTTTAAGTTGTCATTCCCAGAATAGTAGACCATATGAATCAGTACATCCCACATGATTTCAGAGACCGTCTCAAGAACAGATTTGATGTGTTAGATAATAATGATCCTAGACCACATGAGTTGTGGCATGACATCGAAGACATCATCCATGAGAAAAGCAAAAGGTTACTTAAAAGACAGGGGAAAAAAAGACCAAGTTACATGTCAAGAGACTCTGAAATTTGGCCCTAAACATTGAGCAACTAAAGCAAAAGGAAGACATGACAAAGTTAATGAACTAAACAGATTTCAAAGGGCAGCATGAGTAGACAGAATCAAATAAGATAATCACATGTGCAAAGAGGTGGAGATAGAAAACCAAAAGGGAAAGAATGCTCTGTTTTCCTCAAGCTTAAAGACTGAAGAAAAAATTCAAGCCTCAAGTGGCAATAGTGAAGGATTCTACAGGGAAAATATAAAATGATGCAGAAAACATCAAAAGAAGATGGAAGTAATACAGAGTCATTATACCAAAAAGAACTGATGAATGATTAACCATTTCAAGAAGTTGTATATGATTAGGAACCAGTGGTACTGAAGGAAGAAGCAGCAGCAGCCTTGAAGGTCTTGGCAAAACACAAGGTTCCAGGAGTTGATGGAATACCAATTGAGATGTATCAACAAACAGATGCAGTGCTGGAGGTGCTCACTTGTTTATGCCAGGAAATTTGGAAATCAACTATCTGGCCAAGTGACTGGAAAAGATCCGTATTTTCGCCTATTCCCAAAAAAAGGGACACAATCAAATGTGGAAATTATCAAATAATATCATTAATATCACACTGAAGTAAAATTTTCTTAAAGATCAGTCAAAAGTGACTGCAGCAGTACATAGACAGCTGCCAAAAAACCAAACCAGATTCAGAAGAGGGTACAGGACCAAGGACATCATTGCTGATGTCAGATAGATATTGGCTGAAAGCCAAGAATACCAGAAAGATATTTATGTTTTATTGACTATGTAAAGGCATCTGACTGTGTGAATCATAACAAATTATAGATAACACTGCAAAGAATGGGAATATCAGAGCACCTAACTGCACTCATAAGGAATCTGTACATGGACCAGGAGGCAGTCACTCGAACAGAATAAGGAAACACTGCCTGGTTTAAAGTCAGGAAAAGTGTGCATCGGGGCTGTATCCTTTCATTGTATCTCTTCAATCTCTATCCTGAGCAAATAATCCAAGAATCAGGACTTTATGAAGACTATGGCATCAGGATGGAGAAAGACTCATTAACAAACCCGTGTTATATACAGATGACACACCTTTGCTTGTGGAAAGTGAAGAGGATTTGAAAGAGTTACTCATGAAGATCAAAAAACACAACCTTCAGTATGGACTTCACCTCAACATCAAAAAAACAAAATCCTTACAACTGAGTGAGTAAGCAACTTCATGATATATGGAGAAAAGACTGAGGTTGTCCAAAATTTTGCTTCGCTTGGTTCTACAATCAACACCCATGGAAGCAGCAGTCAAGAAATCAAAGACACACTGCTTTTGGAAAAGTTATTGCAAAAGACCTCTTTATAGTGCTGAAAAGTAAAGACATTGAAGACAAAGGTGCACCTGGCCCATGCCAGGATACTTTTGGTTGCATCACATGCTTGTGAAACTCAGACGTTGAATAAGGAATACAGGAGAACTGATGCTTTTGAATTATGATGCTGTGGATGCATATTGAATATACCACGGACTGCAAAAAGAACCAATAGATCTGTCCTAGAAGAAGTATAACCAAAGCATTCCTTGGAAGCAAGGATAGTTAGACTGCATCTTATATATTTTGGACATGTTGTCATGAGGGACCAATCCCTGGAGAAAGACATCATGTTTGGGAGAGTGGCAGGTCAAAGAAAAAAGGAAGACCCTCAACTAGATGGATTGATACATTGTCTACAACAATGGGATTAAACATAAAAAAGATTGTGTGCATGGCATAGTGTCAGACTGTGTTTTGTTCTGCTACACATAAGGTCACTATGAGTTGAACCTGACTCAACAGCACCTAACAGGATTTCTCCAGTTCAGAGACGACTGCAATTTTACTCCCTCTCGCATGTTAATTTTGATCACTAAAAAAACGCAATATACTTTTATACATTAGTAGCAGGTACCATACTCAAATACATGACAAATTCTCTTCAAAAAATTGTTATAATGTTCATGTGCATACATTCACATAAAACTCAATATTCATCTTTCTAGAAAATTACCTGTATCAAAATAATAAATGTGTTTACTTCCTTGCCCTCTTCTAGGACTTTGTTCTACAAAAACTGCTGAACAAGTGTCCAAAGATAATTACATAATATTCTTTAAAACATTGCTTTTAGTGAAGAAGAAAAAGGAGGAGGAGGAGTGGGAGGAGGAGAAGAAAAAGGACGAGGAGGAGGAGGGGAAGAAGAAGAGGAAATAATAATATTCAGCCAAGTACCATGGCACATGCTTGTAATCTCAGTGACTTCCTGAGGCAGGAAGATCATAGTATGAGGCCAGATGCAGCCCATGCAACTCAGCAAGGACCTGTTTCAAAATAAAAAATGATGAAGGGGTAGTTGCTCAGGCTTGTAATCCCAGCATCTCAGAAGGTGAAGACAGGAGGATCAAAGGTTGGAGGCCATAACTTAGTAAGATCTTAAGATAAAAATTAAAAATGGTCTTGGTGTGTAGCTCAGGGGTATAGCACATGCAAAGCATGCATGAGACTTTGGGTTCAACCTCCAAGTACTACAAAATAAATGAATAAACACAATTTTAAAAATAAAAAAACAAGAAAATTCAAAAAGGAGCCAGGTGTGCAGCTCAGTGGTGAAGCACTTGCCTAGCATGCATGAGGTCCTGGGTTCAACATCTCGGTTAAAAAAAGAAAGAAAGGAGAGAGAGACAGAGACAGACAGAGACAGAGAGAAAGAAGAAAAAGAAAAGAAAGAAAAGATAAAAGAGAAGGAAGAAAGAAAAAAGGAAAGAAGGAAGGGAGGGAAGAAGAAAAGAAGGAAGGAATGGAGGGAGGGAGGGACGGAAGGAGGGAAAAAACATTCAGAAACAACTTATGAACAAAGTACATCTAGTTGTTGTTAGGCGCCATCAAACAGTTGGACTCATAGCAACCTTATGTACAATAGAAGGAAACACTACCCGACACTGTGCCATGCCCAGTACAATTGTCGGTGCTTCTCTGCTATTCATAGGGTTTTCAATGTCAGATTGTTTTAGGGGTGGATTGCCACATCTTTCTCCCTAACCTGCAGCAGCTGGTACACCCAGGTTATCTCCTGTTCAAGGACTAACAAGGCCGACCCTGCTTAGCTTCTGAGATCAGGCGGTACTGGATGCCAGGATGCTATGGCTACAGACAAGGGAAGGTACATCTATAATATGAACTAAAAAAGACAAGCTACATCTGCCCCCACTGAATAACTAGAATGTGAATAATATATATACAAACATTTCACACATGCATAGAGTCAAATAATATACACCAAGCCAATAACAGTGTAAATTCTGGAGAAGCAATAATGGGGTACACTCCCACTCACAGGAAAACATGTACTTTGTACTTTTAACACCTTATTGTTTAATTTTCTTTCTAATAATCATAAAAAATTGTTCAGATAATCAAATGCCCTAGTCTGTTATCTAAAATTATACAATAAACAATTCTACTATAACTCTATATTCAAATTATCTTAAACCAAACTCATTATCCTTGTTTTCAATCCACCTTCCATCTTCTGACTTTCCAGCTTCTAGCATTAACAGTATTATACGACCATTCATGTATACTTACAACCTCTTCGAAACTTTCTCTTTTCCTCTCAAGTTCCTGTATATAAACACCAATACTCTTCATTTAACATGCACCACATTCTCTTCATTCCTACTTAGCACGAAAAGTTAGACTCTCATGATCTTATAAGTAGATAAGTGTTAAAGGTTTAACCCCTGCTTCTAATATTTTTCTCCTTTGAATAGCCCACAAAGTAGTACCAGATTAATATTCAAAAATTTTTCTCATTCTCACGCAAAAATTCCTATATGAGACAAAGTTGAAATATTACAATGTACTAAGGTCTTGTGCAATCATCTCAAGTCTACCTCATTTAGCCTCATTTCCTACAATCTGCCACAAATATCCAGCTAAAAGGGGCTAGATACTGCCCCCTGAATAAGTATGTACATCACACTTTTGTTCATGCAGCTTTGTTCTGGCTTTGTGAATCCTAACAGAACACAGTATGGACTACAATCATTAATTATTCTCTATTTTCTCTATTTCTATAATGACTGAATATGTTGTCATCATTAGGAGTCATCAAGTCAGTGCTAGGGATCAAACTCAGGGCCTCCGAGACCGCAGAGCAGCACTCTACCAACTGAGGCATGCCCCAGCCCCTGACTGAATTTAAATGTGCTTAAATGTAACAGAATAGATACTGGAAAGAACTTCTTCACTCAGAGTTATGAGCCCCTGCCAATATCCTTTTTGCAGAACTTTCTCCTCTATGGATATTTAATAATCACAGAAATTAAAGACTTGCGTATTTGTGCAAGTCTTACTGTGGCCAGAATGAATTTTGTACCTGTTGTATAATATTACACATGATAAGCTACATATAACACATTTAGTTCTCTAGTTTCAGTATTCAAATAATCAATGGTAAACTTGGATAACCTTCGATAACCTTGGAAAACATAGTAGTCTTCCAAATAGAATATCTGGTGTCATAAATAAAAAGGCCTCATAAGCATAATTCTTTCTCTGGTTTTCCAAAGCATTTCTATTACTATATAGTCAAGGTTTCAAAGAAAGAACTATTTTTAAATACTTTAAAATAAGAAGATTTCTGCTGAAAACAGAAAAGCTTAAGTAAATTATCTTAAGTACCATAGAAAATGTACTATATAACCTTATAGCAAAAAGTTTTGAGTTAATCTTCTACTTCGAACAATGGAAGATTAGATAATTTGGATTAAGGCTTCTGCTGTGGGCAAGAAAAGCCAGATACATGTTTTATAAATTGACTTAAAGATATTGAAATACTAACAAGAAAGTTAATATTCACTGAGTTGGGATCAGGCAAAGATGAGATAAGCAAAGTTGAGACCAGTACTTTGGACCACTTTCCCCTGGTGGCCTCTGCCAGAACCAGAGCAAGTGACCGAGACTTGGTACATTCTAACAGCCTTCAAAGTAAAAGACAGACAGATTGGACCAGAAAAGAGTGGCAAAGCCCTGGTGAACACCCTTCCTTTTTGGTAGAGATGTTAAGGACTAGCTCTTAGGAATAAGGGGAATATAGAAGAAAGATATTCAACTGGGCTTAAAATTGCTTTTAAAAAAATTTTTTGGAATAGGCTACAGGTATAGCTCAGAGGTAGAGAACTTTCTTGACATGTACAAGGCCTTGGGTTTTATTCCCAGCACATAAAATTAATTAATTAATTTTTAAAAACCCACTTAGATGGTGCAGTGGCACATGCCTACAAGCCCAGCAATTCAAGATTGAGGCAGGAGGATCATGAGGTTTAGGCCAGAGGAAACCTGCACAACTTAGTAAGACCCTGCTTTGAAATTAAAAATAAAAAGGAGGCTAGGAGTGTGGCTCAGTAGTAAAGTACTTGACTAGCAAGTGTGAGGACCTGGGTTCAACCTTACATACTGAAGGAAAAAGAAAAAAAGTAGGGCAGCAATTGTTGTATTAATTTCTACTGTGCACTGATCAGCTGTGTCCTCCCCAAAACTCGTATGTTGAAAGCCTAGCCTCAAAGTGACAGTATCAGGCAGGGGGCGTTTATAAGGTGATTAACTAGGTCATGAAGGCAAAGCCCTCATAATGGGATTACCACCTGCATTTGTTACTTTTGTATCACTGTGACCACAATACCTGACAGAAACAACTTAATAGAGGAATTATGTATTTTGGCTCATGGTTTCAGAGGGTATCAGTCCATAGTGGCAGGGAAAGCATGGCTGAGGAGGTCAGTCCACGGCAGCAGGAGCATGTGGTAGAAACCATTCAATGTTCCATCGTGCCCCAAAATAGCTCCACCAGTTGGGGATCAAGGGTTCAAAACATAAGCCTGTGGGGGACATTTAACATTCAAACCAGAACACTTCTGTTATAAACCAGACCTGAGAAAACTCCTCTGGCTCTTCTGCTATGTTTCTGTTGTTATATGCCATGGAATCAAGTCTACCACACTCTCTAAGGACCTGGATTCAGTCCCCAGCATCACACAAACAGGAGAAGGATGTGACAATCCACTCCCAAAGCAATCCCGTAACAGCCAGCCATTGAAAACCCTATGGGGGTCACTATGAGTCAGACTTCTGCTATGTAAAGAGACTATAAAAAGATCACTGTCTATGAATCAAGCAGTAGGCCCTTATCTTCCAGTACCTTGATTTTGGACCTCTCAGCATTCAGAATAATAAGAAATAAATTTCTGTTGTTTGTAAGCCACCCAGTGTATGATATTTCTTTTATATCAATCCAAGAAGATTAAGACTATTTTGAACAGAGAAAACTTCAGAGCTAGAAGTCTTAGGGATAACAGAGACATAATAAAGAGGTCAACTGTACAAGAAGATATAACAATTCTTAACATGCAGAAGCCTAACAAAAAAGCATCAAGATGCAAAAACTGATAAAATTGCAAGGAGAAATAGATGAATCCACTATTACAGGTGGAGACTTTAGTACCTCTCTATTAGAAATGGACAGGTACATCAGGCCAAAAATTTGCAAGAACACAGTTGAACTTAACATCATCAACTGACTGGATATGATGGGCTTTTATAGACTACTTCATCCAACAAAAATACACATTACTCTCAAATTACATGAAACATTCACTAAGACAGACCAGACATCCATCCTAGAAGAAGTGCAACCAGAGTGCTCCTTGGAACATTCACTAAGACAGACCAGACAGATCCATCCTGGAAGAAGTGCAACCAGAGTGCTCCTTGGAAGGAAGGATAGTTAGACTCCATCTTACATATTTTGGACATGTTGTCAAGGAGGGACCAATCTCTGGAGAAGGACATCATGTTTGGGAGAGTGCCAGGTCAACGAAAAAAAAGGAAGATCCTCAACCAGATAGATTGACACATTGACTGCAACAATGGGCTTAAGCATAAAAAAGATTAAATCAGGGAGTGTTTCATTCTGTTGTACAAAGAGTCACTATGAGTCAGACCCAACTTGATGGCCCCGAAAAACAACAACTAGATGGACTGACACAGTGGCTGCAATAATGGGCTCCAACATAAAAAAAGATTGCATGTATGGCGCAGTGTCAGGCAGTGTTTTCTTTGGTTGTACACAGGTTGTACATGCTATGAGTCGGACCTAACTCAAAGGCACCTAACAACGACAACGTAAAAAACTCTGCCAACAAGTAAAAAACACAATATGTAAAAATTCACGTAAGAAAAAAATAGACAAAGTGAATAGACCTACAATTGTTAAAGAAAATGAGTCAATAATTAATAACTATTCAAAACCACTCAGAAATCACAAGGCCTACATGAGTTCACCAGTGAATTCTACCAAACATTTAAGAAAGAAGTTACACCAAATATCTATTATCTTTTCTAGAAATCAAGAGATTAAATCACATGACTATATCAATAGATGCAAAAAAAAAAAGCACCTGACAAAATATAATGCCCACAAATGATAAAAACTCCCAGTAAACTAGGAATAGAGGGAAATTTCTTCAACATGATAAAGAACATCTACAATAAAACCCTACAGCTACCATCATATTTAACAGTGAGACACTCAAAATTTTCCTAATATCTGACATAAGGTAAAAATGTCCCCTTCACCACATCTTTGAAAGTCCTAGTTAATGCAATATGATAAAAAAGAGAAATAAAAGGCATAAAAATGGGGAAGAAGGAAATACAACTACTTGTTCAGTGATGACATGGCCATCTATGTAAAAAATGAAAGAACAAAAAAGGAAACATTCTTGAAATAAACATTACAACAAGGGTGCAGAATACAAGGTTAAGATACAAAAGTCAATCACTTTCCTGTATACCAGCAATGAACAAGTAGAATTTGAAATTAACAACACAAACCACTTTATATTAGCACCACACAAAAGGCAATAATTAGGTATAAGTCAAATAAAATATGTACAAGATTTACATGAGGAAAACTATAAAACCCTGATGAAAGAAATCAGAAGTAGTAAACAGACGGACAGTTATTCCATGTTCATGCATAGGAAGATTCAATACTTTAAGAAGTCACTTCATCCCAACTTGATGTACAGATTCAATGTAATTTCAATCAAAATCCTAGTAAGGTATTTTTTTCTTTTTTCGTTTTTCCCTTTATTGATAAATGTTAGTGGGATACAGAGTAATACAGCATTTGCTTTTTCCATTGTGCAACTATTACATTACTTTTCATTATACTTTCGTCAACTTACAAAGTTTATAGACCCTTTTGATTAATATGTAGTAAAACTCATATACATTCATGGGTTATATATTCCTATTTTCCCATATACTCATGAAGTTGCATCATTAACCTTGGGATTATCCTCTCCCCCTTTATCCTTTTACATTGTTTTCTCTCCCCTTCCCACATTCCACAACCTTCGCTTACCTTTGCTAGACACCTCCTTTTCTATTCTGCTTATATTTTCTCTTCTTAACTAAGTTAAATTGTTCATTTTTATATATCTTCTTAGGTATAGTTTTTTTCTTCCTGTAAGTAACATTTAGCTCTCACATGAGTAAAACGATAGGGTATTTCTGTTTCTGATCCTGTGTTCATTCACTTAAGGTAATATTCTCCAGTTCCATCCATTTTGCTACAAATGACATTATTTCGTTGTTTCTTATTGCTGAGTGATATTCCATTGTGTATATGTACCACAATTTTTCTATCCATTCTTCTGTTGATAGGCATCTTGGTTGGCTCCATATCCTTGCAAATGTAAATAATACTGCATTAAATATAGAGATGCAGGTGTCTCTGTGGTATGATGACTTGTCTCCCTTTGGGTATATTCCCAGGAGTGGTATAGATGGGTTGTATGGCAGTTCTATTTTTGGTTTTCTGAGGTATCTCCACATTGATTTCCAGCAAGGTATTTTGTGGATATCCACAAGTTAATTCTAAAGTTTATATGGAAAAAGACAAGACCTAAAACAGTTCTCACAACAGTGTTTGAGAAATGCCAAGTCAGAAAACTGACACTATCCAACTTCAAGATTTACTATAAATGCATAGCAATGAATACAACATGATATTGACAAAAGAACAGACAGATAAGCTGGGTATGGTGACACAATGCTGTAATCCCAGCACTCAAAAGGCTAAAGCAGAGTGGTTGATCATAAGTTCAAGACCAGCCTGGGCTACAGAGCAAGACCCTGTATCAAAAGAACAAAAATGAACAAAAAATAGGCAAATAGCTCAAAGGAACAGAATAGAGTCCAGAAACAGAACCACATAAATACAGTTAAATAGATCTTTGACAAGGGGGCAAATGCAATTACAATATAGAAAAGACAGACTTTTCAACAAATGGTGCTGGAAGCAATGGACAAAAAAATATCTAGATACAAACCTTACACACTTCTACTCTTCACAAAAATTAACTCAAAAGGGATCATAGACCTAAATTTAAAACCCAAAACTATAAAACTCCTAATGGGAATAAATCTAGATAACTTGACTATAGTAATGACTTTTTAGATACAACACCAAAAGCATAATCCATGAAAAAATTAGCTGATAAGGTAGATTTCACTAACATAAAAACATTCTGCTCCATGAAAGATACTGTCAAGAGCATAAGACAAGCCACAGACTAGGAGAAAATGTTTACAAAAAATGATTTTGATATAGGATAATCATCCAAAATAAAGAACTCTTAAAATGCAGCAAACAAAAATTAAAAAACGAATTAAACAAAGGTAAAAGATCTGAACACACTTTCCCCACGCATATATTGGCAGCAAATAAGCATATGAAAAGATGCCAGTATCATGTTATTAGGGAACTGCAAACAAATACCAATAAAAACCTATTGTTGCTATTAGGTGCCATTCAGTCAGTGTCCGACTCATAGGGACCCTACTTACAACAGGCAAAACACTATTGTTAGTGCTTCTCTGCTATTCATAAGGTTTCCAATGGCTGATTGTTTTTTGGAAATGGGTTGCCAAGTCCTTCTCCCAAGCCTACAGCACCTGGTGTTCCCAGGCAGTGTCCCATCCAAGTACTAACCAGGCCTGACCATGCTTAGCTTCCAAGATCTCATGGGATCAGATGCCACAGTGGTACAGCTGCAGGCAAAAACCTATTAGAATAAGGAAAATCTCAAACCCTGACAACATCAAAGGCTAGTGAAGATGCGAAGGAAAAGAAACTCTCATTCATTACTGGTGGGAATACAAAATAGGAATACATAATCTTTTTATGTGTGAGCCCATTGTTGCAGAGCGACTATGTTTCCTCCCATGTTGAGTCATGCCACATCAGCAAAAGGAAGTCCCAGGGGCTTTAAAGCCACTCCTTTCATTAAGGTCAACTTGACTTTGAGGATGCAACTCTTCCCCAGTCACTTCTTGAGTGCCTTCTACCTGGGGGATGAGGAGACTCATTTTCCGGCACAATGTTTGACAGTGTTTCTCTGCTATCCATAGGGTTTTCAATGGTTAAGTGTTTTGGGAGTGAGCTGTTGGGTCCTTCTCCCTGGCTGTCTTAGTCTGGAAGCTCAGCCGAAACTTGTCTACCACGGGTGGGCCTTCTGGTATCTAAAATACCAGTGGCATAGCTTTCAGCATCACAGCAGCAGGCAAGCCCCCACAGCATGACAAGCTGATACACACATGGGAAAGAAATCAATAGCAAGGAAATTACAAGAATGTTACAAAAAATGGAAATTAAATAACACTTGTGAGCAATCAATGGGTCATCAAAGAAATCAGAAAGGAAATTAAGAAGTTCCTAGAAGCAAATAAAAATGAAAATACAACCTACCAAAACCTCTGAGATACTGCAAAGTCAGTTTTATGAGGGAAATTCATAGTTATGAGTGCCTACATCAAAAAGTCAGACAAAGCTGAAATAAATAATTAAATGATACACCAAAAGGCACTACAAAAACAACAACAAGCCAATTCCAAAATTGGCAGACAGAAAAAAATAATTAAGTCAAGGCAGAAATCAAAGAAATAGAAACTAAACAAAACAAAACAAAAAAAAAAACACAATAGAATCAACTAAATCAAGAGTTGGTTCTTTCAAAAGATAAACAAGATTGACAAACCTTCAGCCAAACTAACCAAAAAAAGAGAGAGAGAGAGAGAGAGAGAGAGAGAGAGAGAGAAAATACCCAAGTTAATAAAATTAGAGATAAAAAAGGGGTCATAATAGATACCAATGAAATACAAAGGATCATCAGAGACTGCTTCGAAAACTTGTACTCCCCCAAAAAGGAAAATGCAGGAAAAATGGACAAATTTCTTAACACTTATGACCTACCAAAGTTAAATAGGATATAAATAATTTAAACATAGCTATAACAAGTAATGAAACTGAGGCAGTTATAACGAACTTTCCAATAAAGAAAACCCTAGGTCCTGACAGGTTCACAGCTGAATTCTATCAAAGCTATAAAAAATATCTATACTCCTTCAACTATTCCATAAAACAGAAAGGGAAGTATACTTCCAAATTCATTCTACCAAGGCAGTATCACCCTGATATTAAAACCAGATACAGACACACACACACAAAAAAAAAAGAAGACCATAGCCCAATTTTTCTGATGAGCATAGACACAAAAGTCCTCAATAAAATACTTGCAAACTGAATATAGCATCACCTATAAAAGATCATACACCACGAATAAGCGTGTTTCATTCCACAGATTCAAGACTGGTTCAACACACACAAATCAATAAATGTAACATACCAACAGATTCAGTGCCAGAAATCACATAATCATCTCAACAGATCCAGGAAGAGCCTCTGACAAAGTTCAACATCCCTTCATGATAAAAGTCCTGAAGAAACTGGAAACAGAAGGAATATATCATAACATCATAAAAAACTACATGAGACAAACCTATAGCCAACATTATTCTAAGTGAGGAAAAACTGACAGCATTCTAAAATTAAGAACAAGACAATGGTATCTACTATCTCCATCTTGATCAATATAGTGATTTAAGTCCTCACCAAAGAAAGATGATGAAGAATTAAAATGGATACAAATGGAGAAGGAAAATGTCAAAGTATCCCTATTTGCAGATGCTAAAAACTTGACTGGAACTCTTAAATCAAATTAGCTCCTTCAGCAAAGTAGAATACAAAATTAACATTCAAAATTTGTTGTTGTTGTTAGGTGCCATTGAGTCAATGTCCAACTCATAGTGACCTTGTGTACAACAGAACAGTATTGTCATATACCAATGGTGAACAGGAAGAGAAAGAAACCAAACAATCCCATTCACAGTGGCAGCCTCAGAAAATTAAATATTTAGGAATTAATGTAAGCAAAGATCCTAAAGACCTCTACAATGAAAAGTTCAAAACACTAAGGAAAGAATTTGAAGAAAACACTAGAAGATGAAGAGACTTCTCTTGCTCATGAATCAAGAAGAATTAATATTGTGAAAATGGCTATACTACAAAAAACAGTCCACAGATTCAATACAATTCCCAAGACTCCCTTCATATACTTCACAGAAAGATACATAACAATCCTAAAATTCATATGGAAGCACAAGACCCCATATAGCCAAAATAATGCTAAGTAGCAAAAGCAGTGCAGAAGGCATCACAACACCTGACATCAAACTACATTACAGGGCCATAGTAACAAAAATAGCTTGGTACTAGCAAAAAAACCGAGATAAAGATCAATGAAACAGAAGAATCAGAAATAAACACATTCAATTACAGCCATCTCATCTTTGAAAAAGGTGCCAAAAACATGCATTGGAGAAAAGATTGGCTCTTCAACAAATAGAGAATGAAAGTAGACTCATATCTCTCATGCTGTATGAAGATCAATTCAAAATGGATCAGAGATCTCAATGTAAAACCAGAAACTTTGAAATGAGGAGAAGCAAATGTAGGAAAAACACTTCAATATATATGCATAGGTACTTTCTTAAGAAGACTCCAATATCCCAGGAAATAGCACCAAGAATCAACAAAAGGGATTACATAAAATTAAAGCTCTTGCACAGCAAAGGAAGCAATTAATAAAGGAAGAGCCCAAGAATGGGAGAAAATCTTTGCTACCTATACATATGACAGAGGATTAATATCTAGGATATATAAAGAACTCAAGAAGTTAAACAACAAAGTAACAAATAATCCAATAAATAAGTGGGCAATGGAACTGAACAGACAGTTCCAAGAAATATAAATGGCAAATAAACATATGGAAAATGTTCAGCATTCTTAGCTATCAGGGAAATGCAAATCTGCACTGAGATTCCATCTCATCCCAGTCAGACTGACTATCATCAAAATAATAAACAATGAATGTTAGTAAGGATATGGGGGAAAGGAAGCCTTTTACATTGCTGGTGGGACTGTAAATCAGTATACCCATTATGGAAATCAGCATGGAGGTTACTCAGAAAACTAAAAATAAAACTAGCATACGATCCAGCTGTACTTATCCAGGGTATATACCTAAAGGTAGGTAAGTCATCATACCACAGGGACACTTGCACTTCTATGATTATTGCAACCCTCTTCACAATCACAAGGATATGGAATCAGCCCAGATGTCCATCAACAGATGATTGGATTAAAAATGTGGTATATGTCCATGCCACAGAATATTACTCAGCAGTAATGACTGATATTATGTCATTCGCAGCAAAATGAATTGAACTGGAGATCATCATTTTAAGCGAAATAACCCACACTCAAAAGTACTGCATGTTTTCACTCATATGCAGGAGCTAAAACTACATTAAAGTAGAAAAAAATATACATACATGATGTTGTTAGGTGCCGTCGAGTCGGTATCCAACTCATAGCGACCCTCTGTACAACAGGGGAAACACTATTGTCAGTGCTTCTCTGCCGTTCATAGGGTTTTCGATTGTTGTTGTTGTTAGGTGCTGTTGAGTCAGTATCGACTCATAGTGACCCTCATAGGGTTTTCAATGGCTGACTGTTTCCGGGATTGCCTTGGGAGTGGATTGCCAGGCTCTTCTCCCATTTATGCGGTGTTGGGAATTGAACTACGGACCTCAGAGACTGCAGCACAGCGCTCTACCAACTGAGCTAAATCCCAGCCCAGGGTTTTCAATGGCAGATTGATTTTGGGGAGGGGGTTGTCAGGTCCTTCTCCCAAGCCTACAGCTTCTAGTGTTCCCAGGCAGTCTCCCATCCAGGTACTAACCAGGCCAGACCCTGCTTAGCTTCCGAGATCTGACGGGATCGGATGCCACAGGGCTATAGCTGCAGGCATACATACATATATATAGGAAAATCGGGTTGGGGGAAGGGGGCAACACAGACTAAAGAGGGAGAGAATAAGTGCAAAATACAGGATACTATTTTATGAATATTCCATAATGAATCTCATTATATTGTGTGCATTTTTAAAGGCACACTATGCCTCATCAATATGTATAATTATCATTACATGTTAAACAAAAAAAATTTATAAAATGTTAAAAATGGAAGTGTTAACACTCTTGATTTGATAATTGCATACTGTATATGTGAACTGAATTATCACTCTGTACTCCATAAAGTATATAATTAAAATATAAATAAATAAATATCTCAGTAAAGAGTAAATGATAGGAGATAACTATATTAGGGAAAAAATAAATTTAAAATTTCTCAGCATACTAACCACTGGTAGCTACATGAGTACATACTGCTATTGTCCACTTTCATGTTTCTTTGCAAATGCTAGCATCATTGCCTAGAAAGGCTTTTCCATGTCTCTGCACTCTGATTTAATGAATTTTTGATCAGCTTGCAAAGCACTGCTTAAGCTGGTGATGATGTGCCCCTGTAATTCTATCATCCAGGAGGCCCTGAGACAAAAGGATCACTTCAGTCCAGGAGCTCAGAGAACAACCTGGGCAACAGAGTGAAACCCTGTCTCGAAAACAAAACTGAACACTGTTCAATAATGCATTACTTCCTCCATAAAGTACTGACTCTCCCAAATTTATATAATGAATGTTCTGTCTTTTATCTTACATTTTAGTATATGCAATGCATGTAGCAGGCTGGGGTTTAGCTCAGTTGGTAAAATGTTGCGCTGTACTCTCTAAGGACTGAATAAACGAGAGAAGGACAAAATCCATTCCCCAAGCAATCCTGAAGCAATCAGCCATTGAAAACCCTATGAGAGTCACTATAAGTCGGACCCAACTCAATGGAACCTAACAATAACACCACATGTAGGTAATTTCCTCCTTAGTAAGAAACATCTTACTCTTCTTTATAACTTCAACACCTAAAACAACTACAAGAACACATTAAGAGCTTAAAAATATCAAGTAAACAATAGAGTCACCATTCTAATGCCATTTTAGTCTTGATTCATTCTTGTCATCTGTATTCAGAAACTGAGGCTTCCACAATATTGTGAGCAAAATGCTAGCCCCTAAAAGATATGTCACTTCCTAACCTCTTATTGTTGTTAGGTGCCCTCAAATCAGGTCCGACTCATACCGATCCTACCCACAACAGATGAAACACTACCCAACACTGTGCCATGCCCAGCACTATGTCAGTGGTTCTCTGTGATTCATAGGGTTTTCAATGGCTGTTTGAGGAATGCGCTGCCGCATCCTTCTCCTAAGCCTACAGCATCCAGTACACCAAGGTGGTCTCCCATCTGAGGACTAATGAGGCCTGACCCTGCCTAGCTTCTGAGATAACATGGGATAGAAAGCGAGAGTGGTACAGCTATAGAATCCTAATCTCTGTTGTTGTTGTTGTTGTTGTTGTTGTTGTTGTTGTTGTTAGGTATCGTGGAGTTAGGTCCAACTCATAGCAACCCTCAAAGGGTTTCAATGGCTAATTGTTTCAAGATTGCTTCAGGACTGGATTGCCACATCCTTCCCCATTTTTGCAGTGCTGGGGATCAAACCCAGGGCCTCAGAGAGCGCAGAGCAGTATTCTACCAACTGAGCTAAATCTCAGCCCCCTATTACCTTATACAGTAAAAGATCCTACATCATAAAAGTAGACCCTAAATGCATTCACATGTATTCTTGTAAGAGAGAAGGAAAGGGAGTTCTGAGACTGAAGAAGAGGTGACAGAGGTTGGAATGATGTAGCTATAAAACAAGAAATGCCTGGAGCCACAAGAAATTACAAGAGGCAAGAAAAAGATTCTCCCCTAGAGTCTTTGAAGGGAAAGTAACCCTGCCAACAACTTGATTTCAGACTTCTAGTCTCTAAAAGTTTTAGAGAATAAAATTTTGGAGTTTTTGTTGTAACAGCCACAGATCACAAATTCACTGGTTTTCTCTTCTATTTATTTGCAAAGAATTTTACTCAAACTCAATATTTATACTACAATTTTTAATTGATACCATGGTCAGGCTTTTCTAATTTCAACCAATTAATATACAGTTACCAGTTACTCAGTCACCTAAACATGTACTAGACACTGAATATACAATAAAAATTCCTACAATGCAGTGTATTAGTCACCTATTGTTGCTATAGCAGAAAAGCCAGCTTAAACAAGTTATGGACCAAAATGTTACTGGAAGCTAACAGACGGATCAGTCCGCAATGGCACCAGGCCAGGCATGGCAGCAGCAGAAGCAGGGCCTGTGGTAAATGACCTCATGTAATCATGGGGCAGAAGGCAGAGAGATTCCCAGAACCACAGGTCCAGATGAAAAACCTCTAAAGACCCACCCCCAATGACTACTTCCACAAAGCTACGTACTACCTCCCAAAGTTCTATAACATACACAAAGAGTACCACCAGCTGGAGACCCAAAATTAAAGCACATGACCTTTGGGGGACATTTTATATTCAAATCATGACATGCAAAGTTTACCATATTGTATATTGTATATTGCCTGCAGCTGTAGCCTTGTGACATCTGATCCTGTCAGATCTCGGAAGCTAAGCAGGGTCGGGCCTGGTTAGTACCTGGATGGGAGTCCGCCTGGGAACACCAGAAGCTGTAGGCTTGGGAGAAGGACCTGGCAACCCCCTCCCAAAAATCAATCTGCCATTGAAAACCCTATGAACAGCAGAGAAGCACTGACAATAGTGTTTCCCCTGTTGTACAGAGGGCCGCTATGAGTCGGATACTGACTCGACGGCACCTAACAACAACAACAACAACATATTGTATATTATCTTGCTAGATGCCATCAAGTGGGATCCAACTCATAGCAACCTTATGTACAACAAAAGGAAACACTACCCAACACTATGCCGTGCACTTGATCTTTTTATGTTGAGCCCATGTTGCAGACACTGTGTTTCTTCTCATTTTGGGTCATGCCACATCAGCAAAAAGAGGTCCCAAGTGCTTTACTCCATTCTCGTCATTAAGGTCAACTCTACTTTGAGGAGGCAACTCTTCTCTAGTCATTTCTTGAATGCCTTCCAGCCCAGGGGGCTCACACTGTAATGGAGAGTGCTTCTTTATCCACAGGGTTTTCAATGGCTAATTATTTCAGGAGTGGGCTGCTGGGTCCTTCTCTCTAGTCTGTCTTAGTCTGGAAACTCAGCTGAAACCTGTCCACCATGGGTAGCCCTGCTGATATCTGAAATACTGATGGCATAGATTTCAGCATCAGAGCAACAAGCAAGCCCCCACAGCATGACAAGCTGACAGACACATGGGGGACCACATATATTAATGATGCAAGTTTTTAAAGCATATAATCCAAACCATAAGAATAGTGAAACATTTTGGTCAGCCTCTGAATCAGTGAACACTTTTGGGGGGGGGGGTCTCTGAAAGGCAGCTTTAAAAATATTAGTATAATCCTTATCCAAGTTCTTCCTCTTCCCTTCTTTGCAACTATTACAATCACATAACCATACCCACATGTCCTTCCTAACACTTTTGAATGGTCCCAGCTCTACAGACCTACATATGACATTTTCTTCTGCACAGACACTGAATTTCTTTAGCAGGGAGCATACAATGTCTGCCCCCAAAGTATGGTAATTCAAAATATTCGAAAAGCACAGCTGCTTATGCTCATGGAAAGCTTCCAAAACACATTTCATTAAAAAGCACATGCTATGCTATGCCTTTGAGCATTTCAAAACAATGCTTCAAAAACTATATACCCCCAAAGTGAATGCTGTTTTTTGAAAATAACATTTTAAACATCTAGGGATAATTTACATCAGGTATTAACTTCACTTATAAACAAAACATTAAAAATGAATTACTTCAAACTCCAGAGACAGTCCAGCACTAGTCATCCAACAGTCTTTTGGATGTCCATCCCAGGATATCTTGTTTACAAAAGAAAAAAAAGTCACATCTTGACATCCTGCCAGAACCTGAAGTGCAGCTGGGAGCAGACCCTTCAAAGCCCTGGTAATGTGCCAGGCCTCATAATGGGGGGTGATTTAGGAAAAAATAGGGAAAGGCAAGAAAAGGCAAGAGGAAGAAGATATGTATTGGAGTAGTTAGCAATCAACCCCCAAGCACTTGGAAACAAAATGTTATTCTATTCTTATAATCATACCACCCGCCTCTGCACAGCTTAATTCCCATAAAAGAATTCTGGAAAGTAGGATACAGTAACTAGTCATAATAAATTATGAATGTCTCTAAAAAGCTGTGATCTTAAAGACAAAGATGAGTCTTGCTCATACCATACTTCAAATTCATTTTAATGTGTCTTAGTGTAAGCTCTATTACAAATAACATGAGTATTTATAAGACCTTAGTACTTTTGCCTGCAGCCATAGCCCTGTGGCATCTGATCCCATCAGATCTCAGAAGCTAAGCAGGGTCAGGCCTGGTTAGTACCTGGATGGGAGACCGCCTGGGAACACCAGAAGCTGTAGGCTTGGAGAAAGACCTGGCAACCCCCTCCCAAAAATCAATCTGCCATTGAAAACCCGATGAACAGCAGAGAAGCACTGACAATAGTATTTCACCTATTGTACAGAGGGTCGCTATGAGTCAGATACCGACTCAACGGCACCTAACAACAACAACAACAAAATACTTTTGCATGAGTGACAGAGTCTGTTTTGGTCATAGTCCCATACCCCAGGACTAATATATAAAAGACTATCTATTACAAAATACCTGAAAGTTATTATTTAAATAAATCCTGATTTAATTTTATTTCCATTAGCTATATGCCTTAGTCTGAAAACTAAAATATTTGTTTTTATTGCAGTTGATACAATATTCTCTTTTTCATCTTTTAAAATCTATCAGAAACTATAAAAAATTCTATAGCTCGAAATGAGAGATAAATAGAAGTCATCCTCAAAACATAAAGGTTAATTTTTAAAATACCCTTTTTAAAAACTAAAGACAGCCATGATGGTTCACATCTGTAATCTCCACACTTGAGAAGGTGACACAGAAGGAAAGTGACATAGAAGGATGGTGAGTTCAAGGCCAGGCTGGGCTACCCAGCAAGACCCCTGCCTGAAAAAAAAAAAAAAATTCCTAATTAAGCAACTAGCACTTACTGACTACAACACCATATTTGCTGAGTGGTCTACTTATGACAAGAGGGCTTTAAGGAGGCATAAAGAAACATGCAGACTAACAGGTCAAGCAGACTTCTCCTCAGCAAGGGTGATATCATATTGACAGTACTACAGATATGTTTTAAGTGCCTGTTATACACCACATACTTTGTTGGGTACTGGGAAACTGATTAAAAAAAAAAAAAAAAACTTCGTCCTCAGAGTTAATAGTGGTCAGTAGAACATAATGTCTTGCTACAGTTTGGATGTAGAAATGTTCCCCAAAGTCCATAAGTTAAAGGATTGGTTCCCAGGGTAGAAGGTGCTGTGGACCATTAGGAGGCCCTGTGAGAATCCTTAGGTCTTTAGGGGCATCATCCCAAGAGGACTGCAGGACTCAAGCCCCTTCTCTTTCGCTACTTGGCCATGAGGTACACACTCCCCACCATTGCCAGCTGGCATGCTCAGCAAAGGCCCAAAGCAATGGATCTGTCCAACCATAACCTAGACCGTCCAAAACTGTGAACCAAAATATACCTTTTTTCTTTATAGGTTAATTATCTCAAGTATTTTGTTATAATAACCGAAAGCTAACAAATACATATTAATCAACAATTGCTAACAAGGATGAGAGAAAATGTACTATTTTATCAGTTTTGCACTGCTAAATTTTTTATCATTTACATATATCACAGAAGACATTACAAAGAAGGTAATCCTAAACTAAAACTAAAGAGGAGATGCAGAAAGAAACATCAAGTGCAAAGCATGGAGATGGAAGAGACGATCATAATTAGGTGTGGCACCTAGAGAAATAAAGCAGGGTCTTGAAGGCCACGTGCAGAAGATTAGAGTTTATTCTTGGGTATTAGAGAACCAATGAAAGATTTTAAGTGTGGATGGACAGGGGACAGGAAAGGGAGAGATCAGACTTTTATTTCAGATAAAAAAAAAAAAAGAACTAGGCTACCCAAGATATGGAGAATACATCTGTGGAGAAGGATGAGGAAGGGTAGGAGAAAGAGAAAGAGAAAAGGAGACCAAACACCCAGGGAAGAAATCAGAGCCTCATTTAAGACAGTGGCAGCACATAGTCTAGAGGAAATAGGCTTGAATTTGGAGGTAAAAGGAAGAGGAGTTAACAGATACTGATACTCTTCTCCCCGCTAAAAAACAAAAATGATTTTAATGTCACTAGCTAAAGGGCCAACCAGGAAACCAGGACAGTTAAAAACAAAATGCAAAAATGTAATCTAGTTAAAGTGAGAGAAAACCTAGGCTCAGTGGTTGTTGTTGTTGCTGTTAGGTGCTGTCGAGTCAGTATCTGACTCATGGCGACCCTCATAGGGTTTTCAATGGCTGACTGTTTCAGGATTGCCTTGGGAGTGGATTGCCAGATCCTTCTCCCATTTTTGCAGTGCTGGGAATTGAACTCGGGACCTCAGAGACTCCAGCGAAGTGTTCTACCAACTGAGCTAAATCCCAGCCCACAGGCTCAGTGGTACACACCTATAATCTCAGCAACTCAGGAAGTGGAGGCAGAAAGAACACAAGTTCAAGGACAGATACAGCCTGAGTAACTCAGTGAGACACCAAATAAAAGATAAAAAATGGGCTAGGGTGCAGCCCAGTGGTAGAGCACTTGCAAAGTATCTGCAGTACCCCCATGTATTGGGAAAAAAAAAAGAAAGAAAGAAAAGAAAAGAAAAAAGAAAAAAAATTTTAAGTGGAATAAAGGTTTTTTCCAAATATTCCACTTACTTCAAGGACTAATCCTCAATAATAATGAAAATTCAAGCATAACGTTTGCAAAAGTATCTTAGTAAATTATAAACACCATCACAGTAAAAATGCACAAAATATCCACCTGACTTCCATAGGGATTTCATACACAAAGGAGTGAACGCTAAAGCTGGCTCTTTCAGGAACAAAGACATAAAATAAGGATTTTGTTCCTTAAACGTCCACCTGCTGCTGCTACTCCTCATTCCTTCCTTCAAACAAATCATCTCTATAGCAACACACACTTACGATATTTGTGGGTGGAAAGCATATGTTTGTGCAAAACTACAAGAACTTAAGAACATGAGCTACTTCATTTTTCTCTTTAAAACAAGACAATATATTTTAAGAGACAAACGAAAAATAAAAGATGAAACACAAAAAAAATCTTTAAAACAAAGAAATGTAAAATCTGTACAACTGAGGCTGCATATATTTACATAGAAATTCTTTTTATAGGTTACAATGACACCTTGTGGTAAGACTTTTCAAATTATACAAATTATCTTGGAATATATATTTACAGCAGAGATATAAGAAAAACTGGTTTAGAAAATAGGAAAGACCAAGACTGCAGTATTACGACGGTAGGGGCATATAAAATAATCTCCTTGGAAACTTAAGGGCAAAAACTCAAACTTTTTAAAATGTCATTTTATTAGATAAGCAAAAGTACTTTATAAACGGTAAATATAAAATATCATACTATTCTCTTCACTTAACAAAAACCATTAGTATAACTATTTTTAATGATGCAAAAAGAAATTGCTTTTGTAACCCAGAGCAAGATTTACAACATTGGTGATTCCTTTACATGAGAATACTGACACACAGGTTATAAACTATGAAAGGAAAATAACTATGTCATTACTCCTTTCTTGCCAATTAAAGACAATAATATACTGAACATTTCGATTTTGATTAAATAATTGAGAGTAATTTACAATGATCTTTCATCAAAGATTTGTGTTTATTTACTAACCTATGCTAAATACTTGGGAGAAGGACCTGGCAATCCACTCCCAAGGCAATCCAGAAACAGTCAGCCATTGAAAACCCTATGAGGGTCGCTATGAGTTAGATACCAACTTGACGGCACCTAACAACAACAACATGCTAAATACTAGGAAACAAAAGTTAATGCTTTAATTTTTGTACACAATCACTTTTATGAATCTTTTTGAAATATTATTCTTTCTTAGCATCCACAGTACTACAGTCTCCTCCCATCTCTCTGACATTTCTTTTTGCTGCCCCACATTGCTCTTTTGCTAGTCAATTGGATTTAATTTACAGTCCCTCACACACATTGCTTTTTATCATTACAACTTCATGTAATGCCAAAGTGAAATACTTTCTTAAATCTTTCCAATTAACCTACAGATCAACATCAGAATCAATACTAAAACCCAACAGTGTGAAGAATCATGAAACTATATGCAGAGTCTCATTTACTCTAAAAGTGAACAAATAGCTTCAAGATACGGTATTTACCCTATATTCTATCACATCTGTACTCTCCTACTCCAGCAGCTGTAAAAATAAGTTATCTTTCCAAACTATGAGTTTCTCAAAGGAAAAAGTACAATCTTCTATCTTTGTGGTCATCTATCTCCCAAATTCCAGTAAACTTTATTAATGAAAGAAAAGTTATCCAGGAAATTTCAGTGATGTGAACCCTATTCCCTCATAGGTTTATCATGTAATTTCAGAAAAACCTTGGAGAAAGATGTAACCAAGAACATCATGTGCCAAAAAATTACATGTGCTTTAATGATAATTATCAAAAAATTTCTACCTTGAAGCCAGGCTCCATGGCACATGCCTGTAATCCCAGTGACTTGAGAGGTTGAGGCAAGAGAATCAGAAGTTTGGGGCCAGAGGCCAGCCTCCACAACTTTGCAAAATTCTGTCTTAAAATAAAAAATAAAAAGAGGAGCTGAGGGTGCAGCTCAGAGGCATAACACTTGCCTAGCATGTGTGAGGCCCTGGATTCAGCCCAGAGAGGGAAAGGGAAGGGAGGGGAGGGGAGGAGAGGAGAGAAGAGGAAAAGAGAGAACAAAAAAAGACGAAAAGGAAAAAGAGGGAAGGAGGGAGGGAGAAAGGAAGGAAAGAGAAATTTCTACCTCAAAAATAAAAAATTCTAGAGGACAATCTGAAAATCAAAAGCTCCCAAAGTGAACATATCTTCTGACCTAGTAATTCTATACTTAGGAATTAATCTCAAGAAACTAATCAGAGATACACACAAACTTATGTTCAGGGATCTTCTTTGTTATTCAATAAGTGCTTATTTAGTACATCCTAAGGGCCAGACAGGAGTAAAGAACAGAATTAGTTTCCTGCCTTCTTGGTACTTACATCACAGTTCTGTTTATAATGAAAACAGGGAGCTACTGAAGAAGCATGTCATGACAGAAAGACACTATATCTATGACTCATAAAACTCAATATTGTTAGGATGTTAATTTCTCCCAAATTCAATGCAATGACATTGAAAAATCTCAGCATTTTATAGAAATTAAGATGCTGATTCTAAAATTCACACAGAAACACAAAGAACCTAGAATAGTCAAAACAATTTTGAAACAGAATAAAGTTGGAGTACTACCTGATATCATGACTTATCAAATTGTTAGCCGCACTATACCCCATAAATATATACAACCACTACAAATCAATTAAACAATATTTTTTAAAATGCTATAAGAATCAAAACTGCTTAGCATTACCACTGAGACACAGAAATCCATTAAACAAGAGATAAAGACCCAAATATATATGGTCAGTTGAGTATTTACAAAAATGCAAAGTCAACTAAGAAAAGTTAGTCATTTAAACAAATGGTCCTAGGACAATTGCCTTTCGGTGATGCAGGCCTATAATCCCAGCGGCTTGGGAGGCAGAGGCAGGAGAATCGCAAGTTTGAGACCAGAGGCAGTCTGCATAATTTAGGGAGACCCTGTCTCAAAAAGTTAAAAAATGTGGGCTGACAGTGCAGCTCAGTGGTCCAGCACTGGCAGAGCATGCAAGCAGGAGGCGCTGGGTTCAACCCACAGTACTGAAAAAAAAAAAAAAAAAAAAAAAAAAAAAAAAAAAAAAAAAAAAAAAAAAAAAAAAAAAAAAAAAAAAAAGAAAGAAAGAAAAAAACAAACAAAAAAATTTCAAGTCATATATACCTTGCACCATAAACAAAAGTTGACTCAAATGAATCAAAGACCTAAATATAAAATCTAAATCTACAAAAACCCTAGAAGAAACGTAGGAGAAAATCATTTTGTTACTGGGTTATATAAGGACTTTTTATATACAACACCAAAGCACAATCTGTAAGAGAAAAAATTAAACAGACTGGACTTCATCAAAATTAAGAACTTCTGCTCTTCAAAAGAAACTATAATGCAAATGAAAAGATAAGCCAGCCTGGAGAGAAAACATTACAAAGCACTTGTATGCAGAACATATACACATACAGAACTCTCAAAAATAAGTTGAATTCGTCAGCTGTCATCACTATAGCAGAAAAACCAACCAAAATAAGCTTGTGGATGAAAAGGTTTATTGGGAGCTCATAGTCAGAAGAATTAGTCCATAAAGGCAGCAAGGCATAGTGGCAGGGCTGGCATTGAAGCAGGCAGGCAGCCAGTCTGTGGCAGATGACCTTACAGCACTACAGGGCAGAAGGTAGAGATATTCCAGAACAGTTAGGTCTGGATAAAGAAAACCTCCAAAGGCCTGCCTCTAGGGACCACTTTTGCAAAGGTGAGTCCTTTCTACCTCCCAAATTGCATTACCTCCACAAACAGCAACAATAGCTGGGGACCAAACATTAAAGCACATGACCTTTGGGGTACGTTTTATATTCAAACCATGACATAAATATGATGAAAACAACCCAAGCCAGGGCAGTGATGCATACCTAATAGTTCCACCTATTTGGGATGCTGAAGGAAGATTACTGGGAAGGGCGGGGGGGGGGAGTTGGGGAGGACGTAATGGAGAGAGGAAGAAAGGAAAAACAACCCAAGTTTTTTAAAATGAGGTAAAACTTTAAATGGACAATTCATCAAAGATGGACTGATTAAATACATACTTGAAAAGATGTTAAACACCATTTAGAAATGTAAATTAAAACCACACTGAAGGGACTGGGAGTATACCTCAGTGGTAGAGCATTTCCCTATCATGCACAAGGCCAGAGTTCTATCCCCAGCAATGAAAAAAAGAAGAAAAAAAAACCCTGCGATATCACTATCCACCTGTTAGAACCACTAAAATTTAAATGGCTGACCATATCAGAATGCAGAATTAGAATTCTTACAAACTATTGGTGAGAATGTAAAATAGGACAATCATTTTGGAATATATTTTCAAAGTTTCTTTAAAAATGATCACAAATTTAGCATATAATTCAGCCATTCCACTTATAGATATTTGCACACAAGAAACAAAAGCATACATCCACACAATGACTTTTCTACATGAATGTTCATAATGGCTTTAAATGTGACTCAAACACAAGTCCATCAAGAGTTAAAGAATAAACAAATTGTGGTACATCTATGCAATGGAATGTTACCTGGCAATAAAAAGAAATATGTCAGCATGAATCAATGTAAAAATAAATATGTAAGATAAAGGAATCAGATAAAAATGAGTACTAAAAGTTACATGATTGCATTTATATAAAAATCTAGGAAATGCAAGCCCCTTATAACTTGATACTTAAGGAAAATCAGGAAACCTAATTTAGCAAGTACATTTGGAGTAACAATATGTGTTAGTTTGCTCATCACTGTGGCAAGACCAACTTAAGGAAGAATGAAAGACTTTTGGCTCAAGACTCGTAAGATTTCAGTCCATGGTGGCAAGGAGGCATGGCAGAGTAGCAGCAGGGTCTGTGATGGAGAACTTCAAATCATGCCATTAGGAAGCAGAGAGAGCTTACTGCAACCAGGAGTCTAGGTAAAACTTCTCAAGGCCTGTCCCCACTGACCTGCTTCTACAAATTCAGTCCCACCTCCCAAAGTTCCACAGCCTCTTCAAACAGCACCAACACCTGGTGACTAAGAATTTAAATGCATGACCTTTGGGGGTCACTTTAGATCCAAACCATAACACTCAACCCTTGAGCCCCAAAGGCTTATGGCTATCTCAAAATGCAAAATGCATCCAACTTCAAGAGCCCCCAAAGTTTTAAGTCTCAACCTTATTCAAAAGCCCAAGCCAAAAGTCACCACTGAAACCAAGTGCAAATTTAGCTATGAGCCCCCACAATACAAAAACAAGTTACAAACTTCCAACATACTGTGGCACAAAGTATTCCCATCCCCAAAGGGAGGAATGGGGGCAAGGAAGGAAAGACTGGTCCAAACAAGACTGAAATCCAGCAGGATATACAAACCCTGTAGCTTCATGTCCAGCATCTGGAACATATGTTTGTGAGGAGGAATCATCTGGGTTCAATAGGATTGGGCAGCTCCATCCCTATTACCTTGCCATTTGCAGCAGACATGCCCCTCCCACATCAGCTCTACTTGTTATCAGCAACATTCCTTGGCAGGTGTTTTACACTACTGGCATTTCAAACACCCTGGGGCCTCAACAGCAGCCGACACTCCACTCTTAAACCTCCATGCACCAGACCTTCTGGAGCTCTGTGTAGAGAATCTGACCCTGGTACACACTGCTTGGCTTCACAGGCTATTTTGTGAAACCTTGGTGGCAACCTTCATAAGCCCTTAACACTCACATTTTGTGTATCTGTAAAACCAGCACCATATGGATGATGACAAGGTCTGCTGTCAGACTGAACAGCAGCTAGGACTCTTTGGATCATGATTGCAGTTGTGGCTTCTGAATGCCCAGGATAGGAAAACATTTCCCTAGGGCCCCTTTCCAACAAGGTGCCCAGGAGGCACTTGGCTTTTCACGCTGTCTCTTTGCAAAGGAAAGTCTTTTAAGTGGGTTTGCCATGTTACACCCTGGGGTCTTCAATGGGAGGGGTTTAGACAGCTACTCCTTTGCCTCCAAGGCATTCCTATTTTTTCAGACCAAAGTGCACAGCTTCTTTTTAATGGCACTTAATCTCCTTGACAACTACCACCTCCTTGCCAAATTATTCTTGTCCAAAATCTTACATGCACAGTGACTCTTTTTCTTGTCAAAACAGCTTATTTTTCAAATCCATCTCCTCTGCTTTTTGATTGTTTAATCATAAATCTGCCTAAAAGCATTGAGTAATAACCAACACACAAACTCAGTACTATGCTTTTTTGATATTTCCTCCACCAAGTTAACTAGTCCATTACCCTTAAACTTGTTATTGTTGTTAGGTGCTGTCCCCCTTAAATCTTTGAGACATCGGCAAACTGCAAACTCTTGGCCAGAATGCAACATGAATGGCCTCCAGACCAATTCCCAATTGTGTCCTCATTTCCCTCTGTAACCCCAAGAGCACAATCTTTAGTGTTCACATTTCTATCAACATTCTGGTCTTCTGAACTGTCAATAAAACTACCCATTAAGTTCTGCTTACAGCATTCAAGGGCTTCTCTTGCCCACATCTACAAATTCTTCCAAACTCCTCCAGCAAACAAGTTCTAATGGCTTAAGAACCACATGGTCAGGTTTCCACACAGCAACAACTGCACTCCTGGTACCCATTTTCTGTGTTAGTTAGCTTGTGCATGACTGTGGAAAAATACCTGACAGACAACAAGAGGAGGAATGATAGATTTATCTGGTTGACGATTCAGAGGATTTCAGTCCACAGGGGCAAGGAGGCATGGCAGATCAGCAGAAGGGCCTGTGGTGGAGGACTTTCCACCAGGACACAGAAAGTGCTTACTGGACTGGGGTCTGGGTTAAACTTCCAAAGGTCTGTTCCCAGTAACTTACTTCTACAAGCTAGGTTCCACCTCCCAAATTTCCACAGCTGCCAACAATGCCACTACCTGGGTGGGGACCAAGCATTTAGACACATGACCTTTGGGTAACATTTTAGATTCAAACCATAACATTATAAATGCTTAACATTGTGCAAAGGATTATAAATAATATAAAAGATATATAAAATAAGTTTCATCTTCCAGGGAGAATTTCACTCCTAAACCAAAGAAAAGACTTCCTACCTCCAGAATGGAATAAGGTCAACAAATCCTCACCACAAAAACAGTCAAAAAACAACCATTTCAATTCTCTGGAATTCAACCAAGGGCTTAAGACAAAGTGAATCTCTTTATTTATGCAACTGAACTTTGGTTAGGAATAACAAGAGTCTGCCACAATCATACCTTTGGCTGTTTCCATCTCCTCCCAGTTCTGTCAGTGTAGAAGTTCAGAAAATAAGACTGTGAAAACAACTGCTTTTACCATCATCATTGGAGAGTGATTTGTTGCATTGTCAGTTAAAGTGGAGATCTCTAGGACAAGCTAACAGGGAAGGTCAACAGTTCCTCTAGCATGAGACTGGAGGCCTCTTGGGGCAAGGAACAAACTTCCAGACTACCTGGGGTTTTTACAGAGTTCCAGGGAATGAAGAGATCTATAAGCGGCTTCATAAACTGTCCATTAGCCCAGATGGAAGAAAGACTCTAAGCATGTACACCAGAGACCAGAGGAGACACAGGACACCCACACATCTAAGAGAGTTGTACACACACACAGAGGAGAAGCAAGAAGGAAGACAGGAAAGTAAAAACCAAGACAGACTTGAAAATGACCTAGATTTCCCTAGCCACTGAACAGTTCCATTAGCAGAGCAGAAGTACTGATTCAAGCCGTATGAACATAACACCTCACAAATCTTTGGTTGAACACAAAGCTATGTAGACCCAAAAAATGAGACTTAAAGAAATAGGGATGGACATGCAGCTCAGTGGTACAGCATTTGCCTAGCATGCACAATGTCACAGGTCCAGTTCCCAGCATTGCAAAGTAAATAAAGAAATAAAAACAGCAGGTACACCAACAATCAGACAATGTAAAAGAAACAAACTTCACAAATTTAGACCAGGAAAATTAATAAATAAGCTGAAAAAACCACCTCAAACCTCAGGAAAAATGTCAAAATATAGAATTACTTCAGAATATTGCCTAAAATGTCCAGTGTTCAACAAAAATTTTTAAGACATACAAAGAAAAAAATCAGTGTGACCCATTCTCAGGAATAAAAACAACAAGCAAAAACTCTCAACTTGGTGTCCCCAAATATTAGGTTTGGTAGACAAATGCTTCAAAGAAGCCATAATAAATACAAAGAACGAAAGGAAATCATGTTTAAAGAATTAAATGAAAATAAATGACAATGAGCCAGTGAATTGAAAATTTTAATAAGCAGATAGAAATTGCTTTCAAAAACAGAAATTCTGAACTTATGTAATTGTTGAAATAAACTCACTTGAGGGGATCAACAGAAGACTTGCTATGGCAGAAGACAGAGTAATGTATGTGAAGATAAATAGTATCTAATCTGAAGAACACAGAGGAAAAAATATCGAAGAGAAACAAATAAGGTTTCAGGAACCTGTGGGACAATAACAAGTATATTAACATATATGTAACAGGAGTTCCAAATGGACATGAAAGACAAAGTTTTTTTGAAAAAATGAACAAAAAACTTCCCAAATTTGATGAAAAACATTAATTTGCAAATCCAACACAAAGAGAACTACATAGAAACACACCAAAGTCAAACTGCTAAAGGACAAGGAAAAAATCTTAAATTTAAAAAAAAAGAAAAAGAAAATGACTCACCATATACAAAGGAAAAGTAGTGACTAGCTGCTGACTTCTCATCAGAAATAAGAAAGAAAAAAACAATGGAATTAAAATTTTTTTTAAACCTGAAAGAAAAAATCTATATTCAGAAAAGCTTCCAAAAATGAAGGTGAAATAAAGACATTTCAGATAAACAAAGATTAACAGAACTTGCTACTGTCAGACATGCCTCATGACAAGTACCAAAAGAAGTCCTTCAGGTTGAAAAGAGTAACTTGTGTGTACAGGAGACGGAAGCTCACCTGAAACTGCAACTGCACAATTAAATAAAAAGACTTTTTAAAAAAATTATTCACATTTATTTCAAAGACATAAGACTACATAAGCAATAATACTGTATTTTTGGGCTTACAATAGGCATAGCTGCAAAATATGACACTGACAGCACTGAAAAGGGAAAGGAAAAAGAGACATATTGAAAGTAAGTCCTACAATTTACCAAGAATTGGTATTATTCTGAAGGAGCCTGAATAATTTGAAATGCATATTGCAAATGCTAGAGCAACCACTGTAAAAATATTATAGCAAAAGAAATCAACAAAATTTAAAAGGTACACTAAAAAAATACTGAACACAGAAAGTTATTCAAAAAGGAAAAGAGAAAAATAAACAAAAATGAGACAAATAGAAAAATAATTTAGAAAATGGCAGATGTAAATCCACAATATCAAATGTGAATGAACTAAATACCCCATTCCAAAGACAGAGAATGTTACTCCAAATTAGAAAAACAAAACCCAACTATGTGTTATCTACAAATAGATTAAAAGAAACAGGACAGAGCTGGGCATGGGGTTCATAGCTGTAATCTCAGCACTTGGAAGGCTGAGGCAGAAGAATCCCTGAGTCTAAGGCCAGCAAGATCAGTATATTAGGAAGATATAAACATTGTTTATGTATTTAACAAAAATCCAAAATATATGAAGCAAAAAACGGACATAATGGAGCCAGGCGCAGTGGCGCACACCTGTAATCCCAGCGGTTTGGGAGGCAGAGGTAGGTGGATCGCAAGTTCGAGACCAGAGGCAGTGTGCATAATTTAGCGAAACCCTGTCTCAAAAAGTAAAAAAATAGGCTGGAGGTGCAGCTCAGTGGTCCAGCACTTGCAAAGCATCCAAGTGCAAGGCCCTGGGTTCAACCCCCAGTACTGCAAAACAAAACAAAACAAAACAAAACCACAAAAAAAAGATATAAATTAAAAAAAAAGAAAAAATTCAACAAAAAATAGTTTAAAAAGTAAAATGAATGACAAAACAAGACAAAATTTCCAAGAATATACAGGACATGAATGATCTTATCAATCAATATGATATAACTGAGAGAACATTCCATCCCAAGACTCTAAAATGCTATTTAAAAAAAAAAACTCACTATGTAATCCAGGCTGGCCTCAATCTCACAAAATTCTACCACCTGAGGTTCCCGAGTGCTAGGATAAAGGTGTGCGCCACCATATCCAGCTCAATAAACATCTCTTACAAACACACAAGGAACATTCTCTAGGATGTACCACACACCAAGCCACAAAATAAGTCTTAAGCTTGAAAGCATAGAAAGTATGTTATCTGGTCACAATGGAATTAGTGCTTCACAGCAGAAAGCAATCTGGGAATACCTCAATTACTGGTAAACACCCTCCTAAATAACTCATGGATCAAAGAAAAAAAATCACAAGAAAAAATTTTAAAGCTACTATGAATTGATTACAAAACATAACATACATCAAAGTGTATAAAATTCAGCAAACATACTGAGAAGGAAGTTCATAACTTTAAACATCTGCATAAGCATCCACTTTAGGGAACTAGACAAAAAGAGCATACTGAATCCAGAGCAAGAAATAGGGGTGCAGGTCAGTGCTAGAGCACTTGTCCAGCAAGCACAAGGCCCTGGGTTCAATCTCCAAGACCACAAAAAATAAAAATAAACCCAAAGTAAGGAGAAAGAAATAAAAGATACTATTAGGATAAAAATAGATGAATTAGAAAACAGAAAAATAGAAAAATATGAAATAAAAAGTTGGTTCTTAGAAAAGATCAATTGACAAACCCTTAGGATGACCAAGAAAATAAGACAAAACATGCAAATTACCAACAATCAAGAAAGAGGAAACATCATGCTAGGCATGGTGACACACATCTGTAATTCCAGCACTGTTGGGGAACGGAGGAAGGAGAATCACAGCAAGTTCAAGGCCAGCTTGGTCTGTATAGGGAGGTCCAGGTCAGTCAGAGCTATAAAATGAGACCCAGTCTCAAAAGGGGGAAAAAAAAAAAAAAAAAGGAAACATCATACCAACCTTACATTGCTTTAAAAGAAGTTTAAAGAAAAAAAAAAAAGGAATTTAAAGTTATAGCTACTCAGGACCTGACTCAACAGTATCTAATGATAACAATCAACAAATTAGACAACTTACATGAAATGAACCAAATCCTAGAACACAAAAATTACCCAAACTCAAGAACAGAAAACCTGATTAGAGCCTAGTGAAGTGACACATGCCAGAAATCCCAGCAACTTGGGAGGAAGAGGCAGGAGGATCATAAGTTTGAGGCCAGAGGCAGCCTGCCTAATTTAGTGAGACCCTGTCTCAAGATAAAAAAATTAAAAACATGCTGTAAGTGCAGTTCAGTGCTAGAGCACTTGCAAAGTATGTATAAGGCCCTGAGTTCAACCCCCCAGTACCATAAAATTTGTGTGCAAGTGTGTGCATGTGTATAAAGAAAATCTGATTAGATCTATACCAAGTGAAGAAATTAAATTAGTAATTTTACATTTTCCCAGAAAGGGAAGCCCAAGCCCACATAACTTCACTGATAAATGCTATCAAATATCAAATATTTAAAGAAGTACTAGTGTTTCTTTAGAAACTACTACTTATGAGTCCTGATTTTCTCTCTCCAACTCCAAAAAACTTTTTCTCCCTAGTTTTCCTTCACTTAACTCCCTCCAGACCAGGTTGAATACTGTTCTGTATACTCTCAAACTACACTAATTCTAATAACCATTCCTCAAGCACAGTGTATTCTATTTGTAGTTCTAAGTCAGGTGTCCTTCCAACATGCACTCTTATTTCTCTGGATAGCACTTACCATGTTATTTGCTTTATCCATTTCTCTTACCAGACAATAAGGTGCTTAAGACTCAACAGATACTCTTAGTCTCAATTTCCCCAGTGTGTAGCATAGTGCAAGGCACATAATAGGCAGAATACTGACTAAACCCAAAGACAGGAAAAATTTAAGGTGCTCAAATTGGAAGTATACAATTTCTGAAAGAAATCTTCAGAGATTTATTTTTTCAAATGGGACAATAAGCCAAGAAAGGTTAACCCTTAACTGCTATCATGCTTCTGGGGTCACTTATGATCCCAAGACATGCATACCTGCATTAAGGTAAGTGCTACAGTACCCCATGTCCAAGACCAGACATTTTGATCCCGAGAGACCAGTTAAAGGTTAAATGACTCATCCAGTCAAGGCTTGGTCTCCTGAATCATGATTCTCTGCCCACCAAATCACAATGCCTATTACTTTGCGTTTATTGAGCTAAGCTTTTTATGAAGCCCCAGAAGTGATACAAAAAAATCCATTTCAACTTTATCCACTTCAACTCTGGGTATATCCTATCTGTAGAGAATTCTAATGTTAAATATTACTTACTAGCTTTTCTGCACAGAATAACTTTTCATTGAGCCAGTCTTTTTACATGTCCCTCACATACACTATAATTCAATACACATTTATCATGCATCTCTATGTGAAAAATGTGTAAGAAGTTATACTTTGTTGGCACTCTGAAAAATACATATATATTGTATGATCTTTAATGATATCTGAAATATTTGCCTGAAACCAAATGTGATTCAGGTGAGAAAGAAAGATTAAATGTGAACACTAGATATAGGCACTGCAAATTCTTCAGGAAAATCCCTATAGTCCCAAAGCTACTCTTTTCAACAGTTGCTATGTTATACTACAACTGTGTTACTGGGCAACAACTCATAAGCTAGGCTGGTAAAGTCACTCAAGAAACAACTGAATCAAACCAAGATTTATAAAAATACCCTCAGACCCAACCTTATCTTTTTATACCTTCAAATGATGTGACTCTTTCTTACAAGCACAAATACCAGATTTAAAGCAAGATTATAAAATTACCTGGAAATTTTAAAGGCAAGTGCTTTCCAAAAGGGAATGGACAGAGTCAGGTTCCTCTTAAATCTGAATTTTAATCCAAAAACACTATGAAGTCACAATATACAGAAAGCAAACAACTGGGCATTTCCTGACCTCAACTTTTTTCTTCCTGGATTATAGTTCAAATTCAAAAGAAAGTACTAAATTAACAGTCTGTGATCTCTCCACGATCCATAAAGGACAGTCCTCATAGAAAATATACACATAATAAACTTCAGAGAATTGCTAATATATGCTGGGCAGATTAAAGTAATGACATAATTTCATAAATTAAGTCTTGAGCAGGAAAAAAAGCAGGCTGGAAGGGAATAAAATGAGGAGATGGGGAGAGAGGATGGAAGGAGGGGGAAGGAGGTAAAGACTAAAGGGACTCATTTTTTTAAAACTAAGATTCTTCTAAGGAATACACAGGAAATTGACCAAACTCTCCAAGCCCACATGGGAGTAGTGCCAGCATTCCTGAGGGAATCCTTACTGCTAGTATTGTCATGGGAAATTCACAAATATGCACACTTTCTAGGAACAGAATCTTTCCTTCTGATTCCATCTGAATGCAATGAATCTCCACTCCTTAGTCCTATTTTTTTTTCTTTTTCTTGTAGTACCAGAGATTAAACCCAGGGCCTCATGCATGGAAGGCAAGCACTTCACCACTGAGCTTCACCCCCAGCCCCTTTTCTTAACTTTTTATTTTGAGAAAGTCTTGATAAATTGCACAGGCTGACTCTGGCCTCCACTCATGGTCCTCCAGCCTCAGCTCTGATTACAGGCATGCACCATTTCGCAGGACTTTAATCCCCTTTCTCATGGCTTCCTGTAGCCCTTCCTACATTAATCATTCTCCTCTTTCAGCAATGTTCGTACTTCTACTCTACTGCAGAAGGAGGGAAGTAGAAAAGCACATTTGTCATCTTTAAGAGACATTTATTGAGCAACTTCTGTTTAGAAGAAACTAAGAATACAGTTCATTGAGACCCGCTGTCCTGCCCTCAAAGAGCTTACAATTGCTAGGTACTGTGCAGGTGCTTATAATCCTAGCTACTCGAGACTGAGGCAGGAGAATGGCAAGTTCAAGGACAGAGGCTGCCTACACAACTTAGTGAGACTCTGTCTCAAAAATAAAATGAAATAAAATAAAATAAAATAAAATAGGAGATACAGGTGTGGATCAGTGATGGCATGCTTGCCTATCCTGCACAAGGATCTGGGTCAACTCCCTACTGGAAGGAAAGAAAAAGAACTTACAAGCTGGTTGGGAGGGCAAAACAAACAAAAAATACAACATGATGTCTAAGAATCGGATAAGAATGAATCACAAATACATACTATAGGATATCAGAGTTCTTGGTGGAGTTGAGCCTCAGGAATGGTACAACTTACATTTTAAAAAAGAAGGGAAGCAATCAGGTCAGGTAGGCAGAAAGACATAAGACTAACACAGAAAGGAGAAAGTGCATGGCAGGTTTAAAGGACTGTGAAAAAAAGAACAGTCTGGACACCTTTTCTATCAAGAACATGAGCCTGGAAGGGGAAGGTAAGATTTTGAAGCCTTCAGCTTAAGTGAAGAACTTTCAAGCCCAAACAGTGGCACGGGCCTGTAATTCCAGCAATTCAAAAGGCTAAGACAAGAAGATCACAAGTTCAAAGCCAGAGGCAGACTGCGCAAATTAGTAAGACTCTGGGTCAAAATAGAAAAATAAAAAAGGGGATGAGGTGGAGTTCACTGATAGAGCACTCACATAGCATCCATGAGGCCATGGGTTCAAATCCCCTAATGCTTAAAAAAAAAAAAATAGTAGGACATTTTTAACAGATATATACACATATTCCCTAGAAGTTCACACAGGTGAAACAATGCACAAAAATTACTTACTGAGCCTAATACATTATGAACAACAAAATTAAAATCAAACTCATTTACTTTAGGCAAAGAAATAGTACCTACAGGTTCTAACAATTCATTAACCTTTTTTTAAGAATTCACTCTTAACTGAGAGATCCTTAAAGCTTAAGCTTTTTGAATTAGAAAGTCCCATGACATAATGCTGATTTCTAACTGCTAAGGGCTTTATCACACAAGAACCATTCTTGATTTGTCTTGTCCAACTTCTGAATTCATTACTTCAACATCAGCATATGAGGGGAAAGGGGAAAGAGAAAATGAAGTCTACAGATTTTGGCAATATAAGTAAGGGTATGATGTAAACTTAAGTTCCCATTCCCATTACTAATGGTTTGATTTCAAAGAGGTCATTTGTTTCACTGTCTCTCAAATCTTCTCACATACTTACATGAAAGGTTACTACATTCAAAAGATCATTTTAAAAGGGCTCTGACACTTGCAAAATATGTGTGAGGCCCTGAGTTCAACTCCCAAATATAGCAAAAATAAATAAATAAAATAAAAAGTGCTCTGAAAACAACTTGCCATGTAAATGATATCATTTAGAGGTCAATCAGTGGAGAAAGTGAGGTTACCACTACATCAAGCCTTAAAAAGTTGTAAATAGTGTTTCAATGTCCCAAACCCTGTAACTCTTCATTGCTATCACATTATTTGAGAACATTCCTAAATACAATATGCCTACTTCATCTGGGTAAAAAAGAAAATATTCAAAGAGGATTATCCAGCATACTCTGTCCTAAATAATCAATGAGCAATTCAAATCCATTTGCAACTTTCAGGACAGTCCTCTGTGGCACTGAAATTTAAAGCATTCTAATAACTCTCAACCAAATGTTTGAAATCAAACCTAAATACAAAAGGTGAGTGATTAACTGTAACCACCTACAGGCAAACTCTTCAATTTAGAAAATTCTAAACTCAGATCACCGTAAGACAGATACCTTTATGTTCTAGTTGAATATTAGACTTGTTTACGATGATGTTGCTTGGAAACAGAAGCATTGCTTTAACAACCTTCTCAATTTTAGACTCACTCAACCATTCTGTACTAATAGTCTGAACATACTATGAATCCACCGTATGCTTAAAAATTCAGAACGTTTCTCCTTATCCTACACCAGTTTGAGGTTTGAAGTGGCTTCATCATTACAACATATCTAACCAAAGACACGTAAAATACTTGGCAAAGGGCATTTTTAAGAGCACAATGTCCATTTATTACGGTCAGAAGTTGAACACTTAAGGATTTAACAAAGTGTCCACTCAAGCTCAGAATACAGTAACATATTTTAGGCGTTACCTAATATCCGCCAACATCACGGCTAAAGCTGTCTTCAAGACCAAGGAAAACGGTAGCAGAGATTTTTCATCACAAATTAAACTGGAGGTGCTCTACGTAAAGGCAATTACTCGACTGACCACACAACTCCCAAGCTGGAGCGCATCAAAAAACTCCGTGAGTTTCACGTGCTTCTAACTGGCTGCAGAACAGGGCTCAAGGCCTGCTTTCTTAACACGAGCTCCAATTACCGTACTTTACAAGGGAAACACAGAAAAGGATTCAAGGGTAGGTCGAGGGACCGAGGGAGAGGGTAACTCCAAAATTCGAGGCAGATACCATCCTTAGAAAGAGAAGTTACGTACCAAACTCAACACACGGCTCTTGCAACGTGCGCCCATAAAACCCGCGAAGGGCCGGTGTTCCGGCCGCACTCGCCACCAGAGGCCACCTCCACAACTCCAACCACCGAGACCCACTCAACTCTGCTCGTGCAGGCATTGGGACCAAACGATACGGTCCCACAGCCGGGGTGTCGGCCCAGCACGCCACACCCGGCGAGGTCCTGGCGGCCGCTCGCGCCTCGGGCTGCAGATTAGGCGAAGGAGGGCCGAACCAGACGCCGGAGCTCTCAAGCCTGGGCAAATCTGAGATGGCCCAGGAAGCTCCGAGGGTGGACAGGGCGGCGGCGGCAGCGAAAAGCCCCGCCCCTCCTTGGTGGACCGGCCTCTTCAGGGGTGCGGAGGCCGGCCTCCGGGCCTACGCACGGCCAAGACACCGGCTCCGCCAGCCGCCCGCCTCCCCCGAGCTCTGCGAAGCCGGCGGGGTCGGGAGCCTCAGCTGCACCCGAAGCAGGAAGTCCCGCCCCTACGCCTACGTCACCGACGCCACGCGCGCGGTCCGCGGCTGGAGCGGTTGAAGGAAGGCGGTAATCGACTGCCCGGGGAACCGGCGCGGGTACTGCTGGAGTGGCGCTCCTGTGGGGCGGGGGCGCTCCCAGGAGGCCCTGGGGACCGCAACGAGTCCCTGGAACCCAAGGGAACGGAAGGTTGAGCCCGCGCGCGGTTGGAGCGGGAAGCCGGTCTCCCTCGCCTCCGCCCGGCGCAGCGTCCTGGCTGGGGCCGACGGTTCCCTTTTCGCGCCTCTCCTTCCCTCCTCCGCTCTTCTCACTCTTCCTTTCCTGGGGGCTCGGATGGTGGGCCTGCCGCCACCCCTTTCCTCCCTGCCTGGCTGCCATCCGGTCTGCGAGTGGGGATTTGGACTCCCAAAGTCATCAGCCTGCTGGTAAAGTCAGCTCAGCTTCTCAAGGGAACTCTCAAGTTAGGACCCAGGGCCCAGGAGAGAGTCCTCTCTCCCTACAAATCGGGATAATGTAGTTAACTACTTCTCATCAGGCTGTAAACTACGGTTGGAAAAGAGGGTGGTGGTTTTTGATATTTGTAACCGAAGAGCTGTCACGTGTCTGTCAGCTTCTTGTGCCATGGGAGCTTGTGTGTTGCTATGATGCAGAAGCTATGCCAGATACCAGCAGGGCACCCTTGGTAGACTGGTTTCAGCTGAGCTTCCAGACTAAAACAGACTAGGGAAGGAGGAGGACTCGGTAACCCACCCAAAACAATTGGCCATTAAAACCCTATGAACAGCTGAGAAATGTTGTCAAATATATTGCCGGAAAATGAGCCATCCCCCACCAGGCTAGAGACAACTGAGGAAGAATTATGAGAATGGAGGAAAGCCCCTGGGACCTCCTTTTGCTGATGTGGCATGACTCAAAATGAGAAAAACATAGTAGCTGCAACAATGAGCGCAAACATGTGTGATGGCACAGTTAGGTAGTGTTTTGTGCTGTTGTACATAGGAACTCCAAGGCACCTAATAAACTGAAATACTGTAGCTTTTCAGCCTGTCAAAATAGGGCGAGGATCTGGGCATGGTGGAGCATTGCCTGTAATCCCAGTGACACTGGGATTGAGACTGAGTCAGGAGGACCCCAGGTTGAAGGCCAGAGGCAGCCTGCACAACTTAATGAGCCCCTGTCTCAAAAAAAAGTAAAAATAAATGTAAAAGAGGTAGGAGTGCAGCTCAGTGGTAAAGCACTTGTATAGCATGTGAGGCTCAACCCCCCAGTCCTACCAAAAGAAAAAAAAAAAAGGAAAAAAAAGTTGAGGAAGAAACAGGTATTCTGCTTAACCTCCTCATTTATTGAATGCCTTAACTTGGGTTTGGAGTTTGGCTTTCATTACATTGTGAAGAACAACTTATTTTTACCCGCAATGTTAATTTAGTGGGGCTCTAATTATGATTAGAAAAGCAACTGAGATGTGACACTTTTGTTGAAATGAGAAGGGGCCACCTAAAAGGACAGTGAAGCCGAATGCAGTGGCTCATACCTGTAATCCCAGCAATTTGGGAGGTTGAGGCAAGAAGATAAAGAGTTCAAGGCCAGAGGCAATCTGTGCAATTTAGTAAAACCATATCTCAAAATTAGGAGCTAAGGGTGCAGCTCAGTGATACAGTACTTGCATAGCATGCATGAGGCCCTGGGTTCAACACCCCAGCACTGCAAAAATTAAAAGAGAGAGAGAGAGATTAAGAACAAACAGTGTTACTAGGTGGATTATATAAATGAGATATAGAAAATATACTTATGAACAGAATAGAGAATCCAGAAATAAACTCCTGTGTGTTTCATATTAATAACTCACAGATTTGCTGAACACTTATGTATCAGCGGCTGGAACACTTTTTCAAATTATCTTTTATCAGATTATTTATGGCTCCTAGTTCTGTAAGATAAGTACAATTATCTCCACTTTACAAAGCTTCCCAGAGCCAATACTTATAATTGTTGAAGCCACACAACTCCAGAAGTCTCTAGTAGCCAGCAAACTATACAAATCATTGGCCAGTGAGGAAAAGATCATTGAAGAAATGACTAGCCATTAAAGAGAAGCTCTGCATGTAATTTCTCATACCAGAATAACTACTAGATGAAGACTTAAAAAAAAGAAACCATAAAAATAGAAGAAAGTTAAGGTGAATGTGTTTATAATCTTGAGTTTAGAAAGGCCTTTTCCAAGTATGAAACAACTAAAAATCACAAAGGAAAAAAGTGATAAATCTCCACATAGTGAACCAGGGGAAAATAAATTTGTATCATTTGCAAAAAGAAGAAAAAAAACCCAGTATACAAAGAGTTCTTAGAAAATCTGCTAGAGCCTGGCACAGTGTTCCACACCTATAATCCCAGAAACTTAGAAGGCTGGGGCAGAAGTCTGAGGCGAGAGGCAGTCTGCACAACTTTGCAAAGCCCTGTCTCAAAAATAATAAAGGGGCTGTAGTTTTGGCTCAGTGGTGGAGCTCTTGCCTAGCATGCAGGAGGGCCTGAGTTCAAACCCCAGTACTGTAAAAAAAAAAAAAAAAAAAAATCAATTAAAAATTTAAACACCCAAATTCATAAAAATTCTTTAAAATACTAATAAGATAATTCTATGCCAAGAAAATACCCATTTAACTGAAAAGATGTCCAACTTCCAAACATTTTTTTTTCTATCAGGATTGATGGGGCTGGGATTTAGCTCAGTTGTTAGAATGTTGCTCTGTATTCTTTGAGACCCTGGGTTCTATCCCCAGCACTGCAAAAACAGAAGGACCTGGCAGCCCACTCCTGATGCAATCCCAAACCAGTCTGCCCTTGAAAACCCTATGAATAGCAGAGAAATACTAACATAATGCTGGGCATGGCAGTGTTGGGAAGTGTTTCATTCTGTTGTACATAGGGTCACTATGAGTTGGACCCAACTCTATGACACCTAACAACAACATCATCAGGACAGATAGGGGTGTGGGAATACAGTTCCCGTCAGCTCTATTGGTGTGAAGATGATATTAGTACAACCTTATTTACCAAAGTTTAACATATGCATTACCCCTTGCCCTCAAAATCTCATTTTCTAGACATTTAAGAAAAACAAGAAATTTACAGATATCATTAGCTACCATTTTTTATAATTCATGCTTATAGAAATAACATCACAAGGACACAAAAATCTGATGCATGTATACAATAGAATACTCAGCCCATTAAAAATAATGTCGCACATTTCATTTACATAAAAATATGTGTTGGATTTTCCCTAGAAAAAATACAGAGCAGGATGTACAGAACATGAATATGTATGTGAACATATGTGAATATAAGTGTACAAAAACATCTGGCAGGCTGTCAGAGTACCAGAGGTTTTTATCTTTTGGACTTTTCTACCTTAAGATTTTTCTTAAATTTATCAGTTTACAAAACAAAGTAGTGTTTTATTTTTTACGTAAAGATGTACCAGGGAAAGGAGAGCCAATTTACTCCAGGCCTTCATAGGTAGGTGCCCAGGGGATCTGAGTCATGTTTTTTGTTTTGTTTTGTTGTTGTTCGCTATAAATTTGATTGTATTAACTTACCTATAGTTGTTTTGGGTTTTTTCTTTGTTGTGGGCTTTTTTTTTTTTTTTTTTCAGGAATTGGGGATGGAACCCAGGCCCTTGTATATGCTAGGCAAGTGCTCTACCACAAAGCTGCACCACAGTCCCTTTTTAAATTTTTCACTAGGAGATAGGGTCTTGCAAATTTTCTCAGGTGGCTTCTGGCCTCAAACTTGCAATCCTCCTGCCTCAGCCTCCTGAGTAGCTGGGATTATAGGGGTATGCCATGGCACCAGGAAAGAAATACTTTTTAATTCATTTCACAAGACCAACACAATCTTGATACCAAAATTTGGCAAGAACATTTTACAAGAAAGTTGCAGAGCAATATCCCTCGTGAACATAGATTTTAAAATTCTTAAAATATTAGCAAATTGAACCTCGCAATATAGAAGATATCATGACCAAAGAAAGGGAGGTTTAACATTGAAAAATAATTGTAATTCACGATATTGACATAACAAAGGAGTAAAATGGAATGATAGTCTCAATAGATGCAGAAAAATCATTTGACAAAATTCAAAACCCATTAATGTTAAAAACACAGCAAGCTAGGAATAGGAGGGAGCCTTCCCAATCAGATAATGATCATCTTTGAAGAACTTAATGGTGAAATAGTAAATCCTTTTCCCCTAAGATCAGGAACAACATTAGACAACAATTTCTAAATCTTATGTAGTGGCACGTGCCTGCAGTCCCAGCTACTCGGGAGGCTGAGACAGGAAGATAATTTGAGCCCATGAGTTCAAGACCAGTCTGGGCAACACAGCAAGATTTTGTCTCAAAAAAACAAAAAAAAATCTGCTCTCATTCTATTAAGGACATTTGAGGTCCTAATCAATGCACTAAAACAATGAGAAAAAACATAAACTTTGGAAAAACTTCCTGATCTTAAAGTTTGTTACAAAGCTGCAGTAATCGTATAGTACTGTACTGTCATAATGGTACAAGTATAATCAATGGAATATAATTGAAAGTACAGAAATAAAGTCTCACTTTATGGTCAGCTGGTCTTCAACAAAAGTGTCAAGACAATGACAAAGACAGGGGACAGAGTAGTGTTTCAAACAAACCAATATTGGGAGAACTGGATAGCTACATGGAAAATAATGAAGTTGGACCTCTACTTCATACCACTTACAAATATTTTATTTAAAATGACCCAAAGATCCAAATGTAGAACTAAAGCTATAAAACTCTTAGAAAAAAATATAACCATGAATCTTCACAACCTTGAACTAGGCAGCAGTTTTATAGGTATAACACAAAAAAAAAAAAAAAAGAAAAAAGAAAGGTGCACTTCATCACAATTAAAAATTTACTTTGTTTGTTTGCTTGTTTTTTGTGGTACTGAGGGTTGAACCCAGGGCCTCACGCTTGCATGCTTTGCAAGTGCTGTACCACTAAGCTGCTCACCCAGCCCATTTTTTTAGTTTTCGAGACAGAGTCTCGCTAAATTACACAGACTGCCTCTGTTCTCAAACTGGCTATCCAAGTTGCTGGGATTACAGGAGTATGCCACCACGCCCAGCTACAATTAAAAACTTCTGTGCTTCAAAGAACATTATCAAGAAAGTGAAAAACAAGACCCTGGGGGGGAAAAAATAACAGAGTAGAGAGAGAGAGAGAGAAAAGACAACCCAAAATAATTTCAGCTCCAAATAAAAGGAAGAGTTTAGTATTCAGACTATATAAATAATGCATAATTCAGCAATTAAAAAGGCCCAGTTTTTAAACGGACAGAGGATTTGAATAGACATATCTCCAAAGAAATACATAAACAGGAATAAGCACTTGAAAAGAGGCTCAGTGGTCATTTGTCAGGCTAAAGCAAAGAGGCCTTTTCATATGCTAAAAAAGCATACAGAGGGCTAGAGATGTAGGTAGAACATTGGCCTAGAATATATGAGACTCTGGCTTGTACCCTCTACACCACCGCATCAAAAAAAGAAAAAAAGAAAAGTTGGTCAATGTTTGTATACATATGAAAATGTTTGTAGCATGTTATGTATTATTCCAGCTTTTCAAAAGGTGTGATAATTTTCATAATGTGAAGGTCAGCAGTTAGGCAGCAACTGCCAACACTGAAGGCACCAAAGGAAGAACTACTATATGCCTGCAGCCTACCACTGTGGCATCTGATCCCATCAGATCTCAGAGGCTAAGCAGGGTCAGGCCTGGTTAGTACTTGGATGGGAGACCACCTGGGAACACTAGGTGCTGTAGGCTTGGGAGAAGGACCAGGCAACCCACTCCCAAAAAAAAAAAAAAAAAAAAATCAGCCATTGAAAACCCTATGAATAGCGGAGAAGCACTAACAATACTGTTTCACCTGTTATACATAGGGTTGATATGACTCAAGGGCACCTAGCAAAAACAACAACATAGGACAATTCATGGAGTCATGTAGGCTAATTCTAGATGAGAAGTCTTTGCCAGAATAAATATTTAATGTCAACAAAATGAGCTGCTTCTGGATGTGTATGCTGGAACATAAATACATTCACCAAGAGTCCAAGACAGTGTTAAGATTCAAGGCATTCAGACCACATAATGCTGTTTTGAAGAGGAAATTTTTCAACCTTCAAATTAAAGCCTTTTCTAGCCTACCAGTTGGAGAACCCTAGAGGATTCAAGAATGTACACAAGTATACCTTTCCCACTTCCTGTCACCATAACAAGAAAGTCTATATGATGTCAGCATTGTTTGAACACTGGTTTTTGAACTGTTGTATTCACAGGCAAGAGAATGTGATAGGGAAAACAACATCTATATTCAAAACTTTTCTGATTTTACATAGTGCTCCAGGGCATCCAAAGCACATTGACAATATGTACCCTGATATAAAGGCTGTGTATTTGCCACCAAACACAACTGCATTCCTTCAACCAGTGGACTAAGGCAAAATAGATATGTTCAAAACATACTATTTCTACCAAATGTTTTCATAGGATCTTGCAGCAACTCAATCTGCTCATATTCTTGCTTGCTGTAGAGAAATATATAATGAAAAGAAACAAGTTTCATGGGTTAGCTCAGTGGTAGGGTTCTTTCCTAGCAACTGTGAGGCCCTGGGTTCAATCCCTAGCACCAAAAAATAATAAATAATTTTAAAAATCGAAAAGAAGAAACAAACAGTATAGTCGAAACAATATCTTCCTAAAGAACTCTGTACCTGCCAAACTATCAGCAAGTGTCAGTTCTTCAGTTTCTTAAAGCAGCTATTCTGAAGCCTCATAAGACAGAGAAATTGATGACTTCGTCAATGTAGCATCACTACCATCCAGCAATTAATTTTAGTTCAGTGCTTCAAACATTCTTCATGCCTAGTGTGCTTTCAAGTGCTTAGTAGTGAATATACCCACACAAACCATTCTGTTTTTCACTTTCAGTACAGTCTCCCATAAATTACATGAAATCCAGGCACAGTGCCACACACCTAGAATCTCATCACTCAGGAGGCTAAGGCAGAAGGATCACAACTTCCAGGCAAGCCGAGGCCACATAGCAAGACCTTACCTTAAATAAATAAATAAGATATTCAGCACATTCAGTATTATAAACTAGATTTTGTGTCAGGTGATTTTGCTCAACTATAGACTAATGTAAGGGTTCTGAGCATATTTACAGCTAGGTAATATTCAGTGGATTTGTTGTATTAAATGCATTTTCTTTTCTTTCTTTTTTTATGGTACTGGAGGTTGAACACAGGGCCTCGCGCTTGCATGCTTTGCAAGTGCTAGACCACTGAGCTGCCACCTCCAGCCCATTTTTTTACTTTTTGAGACAGGGTCTTGCTAAATTATGCAGGCTGCCTCTGGTCTCAAACTTTCAATCCTCCTGCCTCTGCCTCCCGAGCCACTGGGATTACAGGCATGCACCACCGTGCCCTGCTCTAAACGCATTTTCAATTTAAAATATTTTCAGTTTATGATGGATGTAAAAGGGCACAAGCCCATCATGAGTTTAGGACTTTCTGTATATGGAAATACATCCCATGTTCATAGATTAGAAGGTTTAAGATGTCAATAATGCTGGGCACGGCGGCTCACACCTATAATCCCAACAATTCGGGAGGTGGAGGCAGGGTGATCGCAGATTTGAGGCCAGAGGCAGCCTGTGTAACTGAGAGAGATGCTGTCTCAAAATAAGGAACAAAAAAATAAATGGGATGAGAGTGTAGCCTAGTGGTAGAGCACTCACAAAGGAATGTGTGAGGCCGTGGGTTCAACCCCCAAGTACCTCCAAGAAAAAAAAGATGTCAATACTGCCAAAAGTAATCTATAGGTTCAATGCAATTTCTATTAAAATCTGAATGACTTTTTTTTTTTTCCCGGTACTGGGGGTTGAACCCAGGGCCTCACGCCTGCATGCTCTGCAAGTGCTGGACCACTGAGCTGCACCTCAGCCCTTTTTTTTTACTTTTTGAGACAGGGTCTCGCTAAATTACGCAGACTGCCTCTGGTCTCAAACTTGCGATCCTCCCGCCTCCGCCTCCTGAGCCACTGGGATTACAGGCATGCGCCACCACGCCCGGCACTGAATGACATTTTTTACAGAAATAAAACTCCTAAAAAATTTGTATGAAATCTCAAGGGAACTCAGAGCAAAGATAATCTTGAAAAAGAGGGACAAAACTGGAGGACTCACATCTGATTTCAAAATTTATTACAAAGCTACAGTAATTAAAACAGTGGTAGTGGCATAAAGATAGGCCAATGGGATAGAAGTGACAGCATAAAAATAACTCCTTTCATAGATGGTCAAAAGATTTTTGACAAGGGTGCCAAGGCCATTCAATGGGAAAAGGACATTCTTTTTAACAAATAGTGCTGGAAAAACTAGATCTCCATTTTTGTTGTTAGGTGCAATCAAATCAGTGTCCAACTCGTACTGATCCTATGTACAACAGGCAAAACACTATTGTCAGTGCTTCTCTGCTATTCATAGGGATTTCAATGATGGGTTGATTTTTGGGAGTGGGTTGCTGGGTCCTTCTCCCAAGCCTACAGCACCTGATGTTCCCAGGTGGCCTCCCATCCAAGTACTAACCATGGCTGACCATGCTTAGCTTCCAAGATCTGACAGGATCAGACACCACAGTGCTATAGCTAAAGGCCTAGATCTCCATATGCAAAAGAAAACTTGGACCCTTACCTACCATTATGTACAAAAATTAACTCAAAATGGATGAAAGACCTAAACGTAAGAGGTGAAACCATAAAACTCTTAGAAGAAATCATAGGGCAATAGCGTCACGGCATTGGATTTAGCAGGTATGTCTTAGACATGATACCAAAAGTATACACAACAAAAGAAAAGATAGACAAATTGGACTTGAATTTTTTTTAATATTTGTGTATCAAAAGACACAATCATGAGTGTAAAAACACCCCACAGAATGGGAGAAAGTATTTGTAAATCATATATTGATCAGGAGAAGAATTGATGCTTTTGAATTATGGCACTGGAGAAAATTATTGAATATACCATGGACGGCCAAAGGAACAACAGATCTGTCCTACAAGAAGCGCAACCAGAGTGCTCCTTGGAAGCAAGGAAGGCTAGATTACATCTTACATATTTTGGACATCTAGTCAGGAGGGACCAATCCCTGGAGAAGGGCATTATGCTTGGGAGAGTGGCAGGTCAACAACAAAAAAGGAAAACCCTCCACTAGATGGATTGAAACAGTGTCTGCAACAATGGGCTTAAGCATATATAAGATCGTGTGCCTGGCACAGAATCAGGGAGTGTTTTGTTCTTCTTTATATAGGGTTGCTATGACTTGGCCCAACTCAATAGCACCTAACAGCAACAACATATTGATCAGAAATTAGTATCTAGAATATGAGTAAGAGAACTCTCAAAACTCAACAAGGAAATAATGCAATTGAAAAATGGGCAAAAGGCTTGAATAGTCATTTCTCTAAAGAGGACAGTAATTCCAGTTGTGAGTATATACCCAAAATAACTGAAAGGAGAATCTCAAAGAGACATTTGTAAATCCACATTCACAGCAACATTGTTCAAAATAGCTAAATCATGGAAGCTACTCAAGAATCTATTCATGGATGAATGGATAAGCAAAATGTAAATATATAAACAATGGAATGCCATTCAATTTCACAAAGGAAGGAAATTCTAACATAGAGTACAACATGGATGGAATTTGAAGATACTAAGTCAAATGAACCAGGCACAGAAAAACAGTCTCATGATTTACACTTACATGAGATAGAGTAGTAAAAATCATAAAGACAAAAAGTAGTATGGTAGTTGTCAGGGCTGGAGGAAGGGGAATATGGGAGTTACAGTGGTACCTCAGCACTCCGGCTGCTCCATGATCAAATATATCAGTCCTTGACCAGTATTTTCAAGAGAATTCTGGTTTGGTGCTTGACCAGTTGTTTGGTACCCAACCACTGTGTTAAAATCTGTATGAAACACCATGTTTACCTGTGATGCTGTCAGGTAAAACAAAGGGGAAAGTTATTTTTGCATATTGAAGACCTGTCCTGGTGCTGTGTTCACAAATTCCTTTTTTTATAAACACATACACACACACACACACACACACACACACGGACATATATAACATACGGTCATCATGGCACCCAGGAAACTAGAGCTAAAAGTGAAGGAAAGAGGAAAACAATAACACCTGAATCTTAAAAAGAACTTATTGCAAAATATGTGTTATATGTGTGTCTGAATTAGCCATTCAGTATGGTACCGGAACCTATAAACACATTTACATTACTTCTTATGGGGAAAAAGTCCTCAACACTCAAACTGACCAGCACTTGATCAGCCTTCCAGGATGGATTGCAGTTGAATGCTGAGGTACCACTATGTTGCTTAATGATGGGTATAGGTTCAGCTGTGCAGGATGAAAAACGTTCTAGAGCTGGATAATGGTAATGGCTGCATATTATGAAGCATACCTTTAATCCCAGTAATTTGGGAGGTAGAGGCAGGAGGATCATGAGTTCAAGGCCAGAGGCAGCCCGCATAAGTTAGCAAGACCTTGACTCAAAATAAAAAGTTAAAAATGGGCTGAGGGTGCAGCCCAGTGGTAGAGCACTTGCAAAGTATGTGTGAGGTCCTGGGTTCAACCTCCAAGTACTGCAAATAAATAATTTAAAAACTAAATAAAAAATGATTAAGGGACAACTTTTACATGCATTTTGGCAGAGTAAAGCAATTGAAGGGAAGTCCTTAGTATTTTTAGTCATCAAGGGAATGCAAATTTAAGCCACAATGGAGTTGATTTCACATGTTCCAAGGAGCTAAAATCAGAAGGTCTCAGAGACTAATACCAATGAAGCAGCTGGAACTTATATATTGGTGCCGTGATTGTAAAATACTTCGTAAAACTGCCTGGCAGTTTCTTGGTAGTTAAACATCCATCTTCCGTATTCATGACCCTTCAATCTCAATTAGTTACCCAAGAGAAATAAAAATGCAAGTTCACAAGAAAACTCCTGCAAAGATGTTTAGATCAACCATATTCATAATAACAACAACAAAAAAAAACTATAGCAACTTAAGTCTACATCATCAGGAACACAAATAAAATATTAAGCTTATGTATTCATACAACGGAATACAATTCAGCAATAAAAGAAACAAACTGCCAATATACCCGACAACATGGATAAATCTCACAAATATTTTACTAAACAGGAAAATCTCGGCACAAAAAAGTCCATACTTCTTGTTGTTGTTGTTGTTAGGTGCCGTCGAGTCAGGTCCGACTCATAGCGACCCTCATAGGGTTTTCAATGGCTGACTGTTTTGGGATTGCCTTGGGAGTGGGTTGCCAGGTCCTTCTCCCATTTTTGCGGTGCTGGAAATTGAACTCGGGACCTCAGAGACTGCAGCGCAGCGCTCTACCAACTGAGCTAAATCCCAGCCCAAGTACATAGTATGTGGTTCTATTTATATGAAATCCAAGAAAGACAAGAGTAATATTTTAGAAATTCCAAAGTGATTATAAGAGGCAGCAATCTGAGAGAGTCCAAAGGATCTTAATGATAGGGTTTTGTGTTTTTTTTTCAGAGGTAGTTACATGAAATAATACATAATTGTAAAATCTCATCACATTGAATAAGATATGTGCATTTTGTTCTTGTTGTTGTTACATGCCGTCGAGTCGGTATCTGACTCATAGTGACCCTCATAGGGTTTGCAATGGCTGAGTGCTTCGGGATTGCCTTGGGAGTGGATTGCCAAACCCTTCTCCCATTTTTGCAGTGCTGGGAATTGAACTCAGGACCTCAGAGACTGCAGCGCAGCGCTCTACCAACTGAGCTAAATCCCAGCCCTATGTGCATTTTAGTATATGTTAATTATACCATGAGAAAATATATTTAATAGTGCGAATAGAAATTATACTTTGCCAATCACTGAAATACTAATGACTGTTAGCAAGGTCATTCTCTTCCTAATATCAAGATACCCAAGAAATCCAACTAGTAATCAGAAAGTTGTTTGGTGCACCCAGACTCAGAGCAAAGGAGAGTCCAGTCAGCCCTGTATACCCAGGGGTTCTGTATCCATGGGTTCCACATCCATGTGTCCAACCAATTTTGAGATGGAAAATATTCATTTTAAAAAATTGTGTCTGTACCAAACATGTGTACAGCCATACCACTTTGGCATCCAATCCCGTTTGATCTCCGAAACTAAGCAAGGTCGGGCCTGGTTAGTCCTTAGATGGGAGACTGCTTGGGAATACCAGATACTATATAGGCTTGGGAAAAGGACCTGGCAGCCCATTCCCAAATCAGTCAGCCATTGAAAACCCTATGAGTAGCAGAGAAGCACTGACATAGTGCCAGGTATTGCAGTGTCAGGTAGTGTTTCATTCTATTGTACACAGGGTTGCTAGGAGTCAGATCCAACTTGATAGAACCCAATAACAACACCTGGACATGTAGAGAATTTTTACTTGTCATTCCCTAAATAAAACAATATAATAACTAATTACATAACATTTACATTGTATTAGGTATTGTAAGTGTGTGAGCTTTCTGTCACCATAACAAATACTTGAGATAATCAACAGATAAAGAGACAAGGACTGATTTGCCTCACAGTTTTGGAGGTTTCAGTCAATACCAGCTGGCCTGTTGCTTTTGGGCCAGTGGTAATGAACCACATCCTGGTAGGGAGTACATGGTGGAACAAAATTGCTTGCCTCATGGCTGAGAAGTGAAGGAGGAAGGAACTGGGGTACTATAATTTCCTTCAAGGGTGTGTCCCAATAACCTAAAGGCCTCCCATTAGGCTCCACCTCTTAAAAGTTCCACCACTTCCCAATAGCACACACAGGGATCAAGCCTTTAGCACATAGACCTTTGGAGGGACATTCAAGATTTAGTTGTAGTAATAAGTAATCTAGATATGATTTCAAATTATATAGCCATACCACTCTGACATCCATCTCAACAGATCTTGGAAGCTAAGGAAGCTTGGGCCTGGTTAGAACTTGGGTGGAGACTGCCTGGATATACCTGGTGCAGTAGGTTTGGGAGAAGGACCTGGCAGTTCACTCCTGAAACAAACAGCCATTGAAAACCTTATGAATAGCAGAGAAGCACTGACGATAGTGCCAGACGTGGCACAGTGTCAGGTAGTGTTTTGTCTGTTGCATATAGCGTCCCTAGGAGTCAGATCTGACTCAATGCCACCTAGCAACAACAATATAATTTCAAAGTATACAGGATGATATGCATACATTATTTGTAAAGACACCATTTTATATAAGGGAGTTGAGCATCCATAGAGTTTGGTACCCACAAGGGGTCCTCCATAGATTCCCAGGGTCCTGAAAAATAAACTCAAAGTGCAGAAAAACTTAGTAAGTACTCAAACAATAGCAAATGAGTTAATCTACTATGGCAGATCAATGAAATAAATAATTTCTATAAAATTAGTCTTTAGTATTATCAATCTAATAAAGTTCACATTACAGATACATGGAATAATGGAGGCTTGAGGAACTCAATAAAGAAATATCTTTTATAAGTTTAATTTTTAAATAAGCAGAAATGAGGATATTTGGAGTTTTTGAACAAGAAATGGAAATGTTCTAGGATTTAAGAATTCTTTTAATAAAGAGCAGGCATTCAAGTACTGCTTTTCAAATTTAATACTTTGTTGCCAGAACCAGAAATAATGTAAGAGGAATACGCTTGTATTTCAGAATGTCAAGAAAAAAATGTTATATGTCATATGGCTCAGTGGTAGACAAGACTATTTTTGTCTTAAATTTTAACATACCTTCTTTTCTCATCTGTTTGCTCCCTTTTCCTAGTGTTCTTTCATCATTTTACTTTTCCCTCATATTCTTGTTCAACCTTTTTGCCTTTTCCTCTCTATTTCTCTTCTACATCTGATTTGTCAACCTTATTTTCATAAATGACCTCCTCAGGAGCCATTTTAGATATTTTTCCCCTAATTGTTTCCCCTCTCACCTCCCCATAAAGTCTTAAACTACAGATATGCTGCTTATCTATGTCTGTGCTATGGCTCTTCGGAGGGCTTTTTTATTGTAAGGTGCCATCATGTCAGGTCTGACTCGTAACAGTCCTATGTACAACAGAAAGAAATGCTACCAAACATGGTGCTGATCTTTTTGTTTGAGCCCATTGCTGCAGACACTATGTATTTTCTCATTTTGAGACATGCCACAGCAAAAAGAGGTCTCAGGGATTTTACACCACTCCCTTCAATAAAGTCCACTCTAGTTTGAGGAGGCAACTCTTTCCTAATCAGCTTCTGAATCCCTTCCAGCCTGGGAGGCTCATTTTCCTACACTATATTTGACAGTGCTTCTCTGCTATTCATTCATTTCTGTTGGGTTGCAAAGTTTTAAAAGTTTATTTTGTTTTTATTTTTGTTTTTTCCTTCTTTTGACCTCGAAAACCATTTGGAAACTCTGGGGAAACTTCAGGGCATCTTTTAAGTTTTGCTTATGGTTGCCAGGAGGGATGCATTAGAATTTGTAGAAGTATCCCAACCTGGCCTTTGTTGTTACTGTTAGATGTCATCAAGTTGGCAACTTAGCGACTCTCATAGAGTTTTCAATGGCTGATTGTTTTGAGATTGCTTGGGGAGAGGATTGCCATGACATTCTCCTGTTTTTATGGTGCTGGGAATCGGACCTGGGTCCCCAGAGAGTGTGGAACAGCACTCTACCACCTGAGCTAAACCCTAGCCCTCATCTCTTAGTACCAATAATCTTACACAAATCCACCGCTATGGTTTCTTTTTGAGACTTTGAGGGTGCCTATTCATCATGAGTTTAATTCATATCCACAATTTTAGCACCAAAACTAACTGTATTTTGAGTGGGTGGTCTAGAACCCTTTGCCTGATTTATAGGCAAAGAGTTTTCCACATTTTTCTGTTAGAAAATCTTCACATCACCATTAACAAATATTTTATTCATTTCTTCATTTGCCAGTGGGTGCTTCTCAATAGGCCAGCTTTGGAGGCATTTTCTTTGCTTCCAACTTACTTGGCATTATTTTTATTTTGCATCTTTATTTTTGGAAGTGAAGCATGCCATTTTTAATTACTGCTGGAGATATTTTGTCCAGAGATTCCATTTTGGTTCCTTCATCTTTGTTATCTGTTTCATCTTCCTCATAAGTATCACTTCCTGATGTTTCTGTTACTTTCATCTATATTGCTTGTCATCATCATGATTCAGTCCTATTTTTTCCTTTCTTTCCAGCTGGTCCTCCCTTGACCCTCTCATGTTCTGGGAGCAGTAGCTCTACGATTACTCTCTACCTTTCTTCTTGAGGGAAAACTTAGAAGAATAAGGTTATTGGGACAAACTAAAGCCCCTGCCACTCAGTGGATCTCAGGACTATAACTGCTACTCATCTTTCTCCTCCACTGCTCTTTTCAAATTCCACTGTCCTTCAGCTGTTTCTTCCATAGATCTTACTGGCTTACCTATGTGTGACCCAAATCCTTATTCCTGATGAGAAACATATATTTATTGATAATTATACACACTTCATGCTGGGATTCCTGCACATGTCCTCCTTTAGTTACAATCAAGTATCAACAGATTCCCAAGTGGGTCAGCTAGGGTCCACAAACATTTTCCTCTGCAAATGGATAAAAACAGCCCTTTTATTTCCTGTTGATATAGGTCGGTTCCTCCTGCCAACATGGGAACTCATCTTCTTGCTTGCTGGTACCTGGGCATAAAGAGTCCAAAGTTCCCAAACAGTAGCCATTGCTTGTAGCTCAACAGGCTCCTTGTTGTGTTCCCTGGCAAAAAAAAATTCATCCTCTTTGGGGCCAGGACTTCCAAAGTTTCAAAGCTTGGAATTGTGGGAAAAGGCAACACAAAGTCTCCTAATGAGTCAGTAGGAGTGATGTTCTGCTTTGTCTGCTTTGTTCCCTGGAACAATGTAGTTTTCCTATTGGGGACAATCCCTTTAGAGATCTCTGATTTGGTGTGTCCTAAAGAATGGCATTTCATTCTTGCAAATATTGCCTCTGAACTAGCACTTCAGCAGCACCTTCAGTAAGTAGCCCAGTGCTCTACCAGGCTGGCTGCTCTGGATGGTACCCCCAGTAGAGTCCTTGGTCATGAGCTCACACTCACACCACCTTTTCTATGAAGTGGGCGCCCTGTTGGGATGCTATATTGAATTAGGTCAGGCCTTCTTTAAGTCCCCAGATGATAGGATAAGCTGAGGCCCTGCAAGAAAGAAAGGCAAACCTATACCCAGAATTAAGTATTCGTCCCTGTGAGGGATGAATGGGAAGGGCCCATGCTGCTGACCTGCTGCCAGGTGGCTGGTTTATCTCCTCCAGTGATAGTGACACATCAGGTACATAGTAGACATCTGTGTTGCTAGCAAGTTTTCAAAGACCAAAGTAGCTATGGTTTGGCTCTGGTAAGTGGGAATCCATGTTTTTTGGCTCATGTGTAGCCTCCATCTCTGCAGACATGACCATTCCATTCATGTGTCATTGTGCCAGTACTAGAGTGGCCCATGACAAAGGCTGGCTAACATCAACTGAGTGAATCCTTTTGTCTACTTGGTTTTTTTTTTTTTTTTTTTTTTTTTTTTTTTTTTTTTTTTTTTTTTTTTTTTTTTCAGTTTCTCTTTAATAATGGTGCTTCCCGGTCAGAATCAACACATGATATGAAAGTCCTCACCCCCTGACCCCCCTCTCATATGTCTATCCCTATAACCCCTTTTCCAGACCTCCTGATCTCCAATCATCCAGTCTTTCCCTTTAGGGTTCTGACAAGCTGGCCACTCCATTGACATTGCCTGGGAGATCTGTACAGATTCTTAGCACCAGTCATTTCTCTTTCCACATAAAGTGAATAAACGAATGTTCATGGCTTGAAGCTTTGCCCAGTAGGAAGATTTTTTCCTCTCTGCTGTCTTTTAAGGCCACCCCTGAACACAGCCCATACTGACCCAACCCATTCTCACTCATAATTTAAACTTGAGAGGTTTTTCTCCTCCTCCTATGGCTAGTGCAGTGTGAGGAAGGGGTGCTGGTGCAACCACAATTTGTGATATGGGGATCTGGGCTACTAACTCACATAGTTGACTCATGCCCTCGGGCACTATTGGGGTTTGGTTTTGAGTGCATCATTTCTATACTCCCGTGAACTGCTGCTGGGCCCATCCACTTTGACTGAGCATACCCAGTAGAACTCAGTTCATGATGGACACTTCCAGAAAATGACAGACTTGGTACCCTATACTCAAGCTTCCTGCCTTTATTACAGCCTACTGCTACACCAGGGCCTATTTCTTGAAAGGAGTGAAATCCTCTGCTGCAGACAGCATGGCCTTGCTGCAGAACGCGAGGCCTGTATCACGATCTTCCGCTGAGACTTGTGTAAACTCCACCCTGGCTGCTGCAGAGCCTGTGCTGCTCCAGGATGCACTCACAGCTGGCAGCCTCCATGTCACCCAGGATATGGGCTAGAGTAGAATTCCCGTGTGTGGAATCATTGCTTCCAGAACTCTAAGAAGCCCATGAGGCACCATGTTCCATTAAAGTAGGAGATGCAATATACAGAAATTTGTCTTTTCCTATGGAGCAGATGTCTCTATACACCCCTGACTACCAGACCTCAGCAAACTTTACAGAAGTATAAGATTCTTGGCACATCTTAGGGTTTGTCTTCCACCTTCTGGATGTAAATGTCTTACCAAGTCCCCCGGCATACAAGCTACATCTTTCTTGCCCTGCTCAATCAGCATATTATTGACATAACAGTGTGATGTTCTGCAGGATGTCCAGACAGTCCAGATCTGTTCAGACTATACTACAATAGAGCATAACAGAGTTGTCATAGTCCTCAAACAAAACTGGAAATATTGTCTCATCTACATGAATGTAAACTTATTATCCTCATTTCTGGTTGAAATACAAAAGAATGCTTTCACAAAATCAATGTTCACAAACCACATACCTGAAGCCCTATTAATCTGGCAATGACAGCATGCCTCTAGGCAATGATAGCATGTCCAATACAGCTTCAGTTGGGTCTACTCCTTGGTTAATCTTGTGGAAGTATCCTACCTGTACCTACCAGTACCTATTCTATAGGATCCAGAGTGGTATTTATCACCACCAGCTCCCCTGAAACCCAATATATTGCTTATTATTTTCTCTCTTGACTTGGGCAAGAGTCAATGTCAAGGCTTCCAATTAATCTTTCTCACTCTGATAGCTCTTATAAACAGCCTGAGTACCTAATACTTCAACTGCCAAGGATGTCTCATGTCATTAGAGACTCAGTGACCAAGGAAGTGACCAGCGAGTACAAATGAAGACCCAGAGAATTTACTGTAAGACAGACTTTAGCTACACCTCCATTATCTCCTCTGGGCTGGGATTTGGCTCAGTTGGTAGAGTGCTGCGCTGCAGTCTCTGAGGTCCTGAGTTCAATTCCCGGCACCACAAAAATGGGAGAAGGGCCTGGCAATCCACTCCCAAGGCAATCCTGAAACAGTCAGCCATGAGGGTCGCTATGAGTCAGATACTGACTCGACAGCACCTAACAACAACAACAACAAGAACCATTATCTCCTCTCATAAGCTCCAACTCTAGTGGTAGGCTATGAGGGCATTTTAGGTCTCCAGTTAGTAAACTAGACTCAGAACTAGGTCTAAAGCTCCTTGAAATGACTGGATACTTCCTTTCCCCAGTATGAAAATCCTACCCAAATAAGGACCTGAGGTTCTATTGGGAAATGACAGGAGGAATCATTACAATATACACTTGGCACAAAGGCCTGATGAGAAAGTTCTATAAAGGATGATCATGCAGTCAACACTTGAAGCTACTAGTCACCTTAACAGCAGGGAAAAAAAGCCAGAAACCGAAGTGGTTTCCACTATGATAAAATGTGAAGGACATAGCTCCACCTGTGAAATATTCCCACTCCACTCCCCCCCCCGCCCAAATCAAACTTGATAGATCAAGGCTATAGATCTAACAGCCAGATTACAATAAAATATTGAGAAAAGAGGAACATGAGAAAATGACACACAGAGACACAATCAGCAAACTTTTTAATGTGGGAAACTATATGACATATGATGCAGTTTCTCTAAAATATAAATGGCACAAAATTTTTAAAAATCATTGCAGATAAAGAGAGATTTAAGAAACATATCAAGCAAATGCAATGTGTAGACCTTATTTACCCTTAACTGGTATCATGCTTCTGGGGTCACATGAACCCAAGATGCATGTGCCTGCACTTAGGTAAGTGCTACAGGACCCATGTCTGCGCACCTTACTTTGACCCCATGACACCAGTTAAGAGTTAAACTGATTCAAACAAATCAACTATTTTTAAAAAGTTATGAATAGCCTGGCACAGTAGTGCACACCTGTAATCCTAGCAACTCAGGAGGAAGAGGCAGGAAGACCACAAGCTCAAGGTCAGAGACAGCCTGTGTAACTTAGCAAGACCTTGTCTCAAGACTTAAGCAAATTTTTAAAAAGGGAGCTGAGGGTGCAGCCCAGTGGTAAAACACCTGCCAAATATGTGCAAGGCCTTGGGTTCAACCCCCCAAGTACTGAAAAAATAAGGTTATGAATGGTGCTTACCTAGCATGAGGCCTTGGATGTGATTCTCAACATCACAAGAAGGGAAAGGAAGGAAAGAGAAAGGAAGGGAAGGGAAAAGAAGGGAAGGAAGGGAAAGGAAAAGAAGGGAAAAGAAGGGAAGGGACGGGGAGGGAAGGAAACGGAAGGGGAAAGAAGAAAAGGAAAGAAAGAAGAAAATCTCTGAAAATTTAAAACTGGATATTTGATATTAAGGAATTGTTAAACTTTTCTTACGTGACAAGGATATGTGGTTATATTTTGTAAATAATTATAGATGAAATAATATATCTGGGTGCTATCTAGGATTTGCTTTAAAATAATCTTGAGAAGGTAGGGATATTATATAACCATCAGTGGTGATCAGACCTGAACTGACCCACAAATCAGGTGAAGAGATGATTAAATCACAGATTTCTGGCCTTTACCTCAGAGATTCTAATTCAGTGTCTGGGGTGAGGTGAATGTATTCACATTTCTAATGATCTGCCAAGGTGACACTGATGTTCTTGTCCATGGACTACATTTTAAACAGTATTGGTTAAAAGTTAAAAGGATTGGATATTCATGATTAATAATTACTGAAGCTGGGTGCTGAGGAAGCATGTAGTCCATTATATTGTCATGTCTACTTTAGTATATGTTTGAAATTTTTCACCATAAAAAATTTTAATAAAAGTCATATGCCAACATCTGAAGACTTCATTATGTCTGCCAATGTTGTTCTCAAATATTTACATATTGCCATATGTGTTTTTATTATAAGTTAATCTTATTTTATTTATCCATTCTAATATAGTCAGGGTCTTATATTGATTGTTGATTTATCCTGACAAGTTGTACAATATATGTATATATATGTATGTATGATATATATATATATATATATTCCATTTGAGGATGGTAGAAGGATGATAAAAGTATTTATTATGAAATGGGAATGTTGAGTCTGTGAAGGATGAGAGCCACTAATTGAAGACTGTCTGTGTAGAAATGAAGGCCATGGAGAAAAGCAAGCCCTGTGGGTGAAGAGGAGGCTTCAGTGGTAATCAATGCAGGGACCTTACCAGAATCAACAGCATTCCACTTTCCTTTTTTCTAAAAAAAAAAAAAAAAAAAAAAAAAAAAAGAGGCTTAACTAGTCAGAGGTACGTTTGAGTTCTCTAGGACATTTTCTTGTTCACCATTTGGGATTTCCTGACTGTTCAAGATGAGCAACTGATTCTGAAAACACATTGATTTTTTTTTGTCTCCATCTTGTAGGCAGGTTATTAGCATTGCAGGAACTTGTCAGATAGCTCCATTTTCCGTGGACAGCTGTCCAGTACCAGACAAGGGCAAAGCTGAAAACTATTTAAGAGAAACAGCCTAAGGCAATGGTTGCACTTTGGAATCTTCAGAGGAACTTTAAAAAATGCTGAGGTCTGGATTCTACCCTCAGAGATTCTGACTTAGTCAAGGAAGAGTAACTAGGCATTTAAGAGTTTAAGCTCCCCAGGTGATGCTGCAACCAAGACACAGAACCAGTGATCTAAGTCATAAGCAGTGTTTTTCAAACTCATACGGAGTCCCCACCACCTAGAGGATTGTAAGACAGACTACTGGCCTTACCCTCAGAGTTTCTGATTCAGTGGGTCTGGAGTGGAACCTGACACTTTACATTCTAGTTCCTAGGTAATGCTGATCTGGAGATGTACTTTGAGAACACGAATCACTTCTGCTGTATACCTTACGTAACAGTTGTCTCAGGGAAAAGCACTTGTGTGATTGTTTGAGATGTTGAACTAGTCACTTTATAGAACACCATTTTACTTGAAAAAGTACTGACAAACAGTGGTTCTTTTGTCATGGGTATTTGGGAAATATCTCAAAAATAGCCAGTCATCTCAAAGAAAAAACTGACAATATTTGTTCCAAAAGACAAAATTTGACTTTTCAGGTAGAAAGTAGAATTTTGGGAAACTTGTGTTCACCATAATGAGTCTGACTACATGCCAATATTTAAAGACTTTTGTGGTAAGATTGGTGGTGATGTTCATGAATGTAGTTTTTTAATTTATCTATTTATTCATTTTATGGTGCCGGGGATCAAACACAGGGCCTTATACATGTTAGGCAAACATCCTACCACAGAGCTATATCCCTAGCCTATGAATATAAATTTTTGATATAATGAAATATGTTAGCGTTTGGAGGATTTGCATAACTCAGTGAACCTGTATTTTCCAAGTGAATAATGTAGAATGTTACAAAGTCATGCAAGGATGACAGAGCCCATTCAAAGGCACGTTACACAAATTGATTTTACTGTAATAGAGTATGACCTAGTTTGAGATTCCACATTGTGACAGTGTTAAAACCTACCACTACTACTGATATAGTACAAAGAAGCATGTTAAGTTCTCTGAAAAGGCCATTAAAGTACTCCGCCTTTTCCAACTAATATCTGTGTGAGGTTAGATTTTCTTCATCTACTCTAACCAAACCAACCTATCAAATCAGAGTGAATGCAGAATCAGGTATGAGAATCCAATTACCTTCTATTAAACCAAACATTATAGAAATTTGAAAAGAAACAAATGTCATTTCTATACTATTTTTTGACAAATATCTAATTTTCATAATTTATTTAGGATGTTGCTGTTAGGTACCATTGAACTGGGTCCCACACACAGGGACCCTAGGTACAAAAGAATAAAATACTCCAGGACACTGTGCCAGTCACACGATTTTTATGTTTAAGTCCTTTGATACAGTCACTGTGTCAATCCATCTAGTTGAGGCGCTTCCTTTTCCTCGTTGACCTGCCACTCTCCCAAACATGTCCTTTTCCAGAGATTGGTCCCTCCTGACTACATGTCCAAAATATGTATACCATCTGGCCACCCTTGCTTCCAAGGAACACCATGGTTGCACTTCTTCTATGATGGATCTGTTGGTTCTTTTGGCAGCCCATGGGGTATTTAATATTTGTACCCAGCACCATAATTCAACTGCATCAATTTTTCTTCTGTCTCCCTTATTCAACGTTCAGCTTTCAAAGCAACTGAAAATACCATGGCCTGAGTCAGACACACTTTCATCTTTTCAATGTGACATCTTTACTTTTTAACACTTTAAAGAGGTCTTTTGCCACAGCTTTTCCCAATGAAATACATGTTTTGATTTCTTGATTACTGCTTCCAGGGGTATTGATTGTAGAACCAAGGAAAGTAAAGTCTTAGACTTCAATCTTTTCTCCATTTATCATGAAGTTGCTTACTGACCCAGTTGTAAGGATTTTTGTTTAATTGATGTTGAGGCATACTGCATACTGAAGGCTGTGTTCTTTGACGATCATCACTAGATGATTCAAATTCTCTTCACTTTCAGCAAGCAAAGTGTGTCATCTGTGTAATGCAGGTTGTTAATGAACCTTTGTCCAATTCTGATATTGTGTTCTTCATAAAGTCCAGCTTCTTAGACTATTTTCTCAGTATAGAGTTTGAAGTAGTACAGTGATAGGATATAGCCTGACCCACACCGTTCTCTACTTTAAACCAGGCAGTATTTCCTTGTTCTGTTCGAATGACTGCCTCCTGGTCCATGTACAGATTCCTCATGAGTACAATTAAGTGCTCTGGTATTCCCATGCCTCACAATGTTATCCATAATTTGTTATGAGCCACATAGTCAAATGCCTTTGCATAGTCTATAAAACCTAGAAAGAGCTGGGCACGGTGGCACATGCCTGTAATCCCAGTGGCTCAGGAGGTGGAGGCAGGAGGATCGCAAGTTTGAGACCAGAGGCAGTCTGTGTAACTTAACGAGACCCTGTCTCAAAAAGTGAAAAAATGAGCTGGGGGGTGCAGCTCAGTGGTCCAGCACTTGCAGAGCATGCAAGCGTGAGGCCCTGGGTTCAACCCCCAGTACCGAAAAAAAAAAAAAAAAAAAAACCTAGAAAGACATCTTTTTGGTATTCACTGCTTTCAGCTAATATCCATCTGACATCAGCAATGATGTCCCTGGTTCCACACTGTCTTCTAAATCCAGCTTGACTTTTCTGGTAGTTCCTGTTAATATACTGCTGCAGTCGCTTATTATTTTCAAGTGAATTGTCATGAAATTAAAAAGTTTCTGTACAGCACAGGAAATAATCAACAGAGTTAAGGAAGACCCCACTGGATGAGAGAAAATTTTTGCATCCTACACATCTGACAGAGGACTAATTTTCAGAATTTACAAAGGACTCAAGAAAGCAACTCCCAAGACAACAAATAATCCAATACAGAAGTGGGCAAAGGAAGAAGTTTGTAAAGCCATGAAACACATGAAAATATACTCAATATCCCTAGCCATTAGGAAAATGCAAATCAAAGCAACTCTGAGATTCCACCTTACTCCAGTAAGAATGGCCAAGATCAACAAAACAAATAATAACAAACGCTGGTGAGGTTCTGGAGAAAAAGAAACCCTCTTATATTGTTGGTGGGACTATAAATTGGTTCAACCTCTTTGGAAATCAATATGGAGATACCTCAGAAAACTAAAAATAGAACTGCCATATGACCCAATTATGCCACTACTGGGAATATACCCAAAGGGAGACAAGTCATCATACCACAGAGACACCTGCATCTCCATATTTAGTGCAGTACTTTTCACAATAGCAAGGATATGGAGCCAACCAAGGTGCCCATCAACAGAAAAATGGATGAAAATTTCATGGTCCATATACACAATGGAATACAACCCACCAATTTAAAAAAATGAAATAATGTCATTTGCCGCATAATGAATGGAACGGGAGAACATCATCTGAAGTGAACGAACACAAGCCCAAAAAGAGAAATACCATATGTTCTTACTCTTATGTGGGTGCTGAATCAAACTTAAAGGAAGGAAAAAAAAATCCTATACATAAATTGAAACATAAAAAATGCACAATTAAACTTGGTATAGAAGGGACAATATAAGAAATGCAAAGAAGGAGGGAGGGATCTAGCAGAGGGAAGTGAAGATTAGAGAAGGTGGGATGGGGAGGAGAGTCAAAGAAGAGGGATGAAGGGGAGAGGTCAATCTTAATGTAAACAGCACAACTGCATGGGTATGTTGGGAAAATAAGGAAAGATAACCCAAATAAGTATCAGAGTTGAAGTACATACTAGCCATAAGTCTCCATAAGCTTTGTGGGTCGATGAAAGTATTGCTAGAAGTAATGTAAAGGATGCATAATGGGAAAAGCCAATGGTGTATTACTCTGTACCTCATCATCATTTACTAATAATGAAAAAAATTAAAGTGAATTTGTAATTCTAAGTTTTAATTTTTATAATGAAATATTGCTAGATATAGGCCATATAAACATAAGCTTATCGCAGTCCTTAGTAATTTTTTAAAACATAAAAGAATCCTCAAACCATTAAGATGGATAACTGCTGTTCTAGAGTTTCAGGAGTATTCTCTTCCTTGACTTTGATAGTGACTGCATGGATGATTACAATTATTTCTTAAAATTTATGTACAAATTTTGTGTACTTTTGTAAGTGTAATATTTCATACGGTTCTTTTAAATATTGCAATTAAGGAAGTGCTTCAGTGTATTAGCTTAGAGTTTTGGAAATAAAAGGTGCATGAGATGCTTATATATTCTGGCTATCAGTAAAGAAACACTTTGAAAAATTTATGATTCAATTTTTCTATTTATGTTAGTGTGGCTGGGGGGCAATACTAAAAAAGAATAATTATAATACCACCTTCTATAAAGTATGAAAATGCTTTATAAACTGTAAAGTGGTATGTAAATGATGGCCACTATTGTCATTGCAGAGTAACAACATATTTAGTCATGTGCTACATAATGACATTTCTGCCAACAACTCAACACACACTTGATGGTGGTCCTACATAGCCTAGATGTGAAGAAGGCTATACTATCTAGTTTATGCAAGTACATTCTCACGATGTTTGCACAACAAAACTGCCCAATGATGCTTTTTGGTATGTTTTTCGTTAGTGCTAGGGGTGTTAAACCCAGGGCCTGTGCACACTAGGTAAGTACTCTACCACTGAGCTGCATCCCCAGACTTAATTTTTTTTTCTTTAATTTTGAGACAGAGTCTTGTTAAGTTGTGCAGGCTGCCTCAAGGGTGGGATCTGCTTGCATTTTTCAGCATGTATCCCCATCATTGTCTGTAGCCATACCACCCTGGTATCTAATTTCATCTGATTTCAGATGCTAAGCAGGGTTGGGCCTGGTTAGTCCCAGGATGGGAGACTGCACGGGAATACTGGCTGCTGTAGGCTTGGGGAAAGGACCCAGCAGCCTACTCCCAAAACAATCAGCCATCGAAAACCCTATGAATAGCAGAGAAATACTGTCAGACAGTGTCGGGTAGTGTTTTGTCTGTTTTAACATAGGGTTTGAGCCAGACCCTACTGATGGCACCTAACAACAACATCCATATCATTAAGTTATGCATGACTATATCAGTTCAAGTTTCTCTCTCCTAATGAACCTGTATACAATGTATAAACAGACTTTTGAGAATTCCTTAAGCTAATTTTTTCTACTTCGAAAATACTTTGTGTTAAATTTGTTGCACAATGTTGATAACTCTAGCTTGTTATACTTTATTTTGTTATACATTATTTCTCCAAAGTATTTAATCATCTGGCTTATTTTCTTTTAGCTGTCTCAACTTGTGTATCAATATTTACAACCTTAAATACTTTGTGGGAAAAGAGAAAAATTATATATATATAAATAATAAAGGATACTGCCAAGATGGAAGAAACCATATCCTCTTTCTAAAGGTTGTGAGGCAACATTTGTGGCAATTGCATTTCCCTATTTCTGTGGCACATCACCCTCAGATAAATAAATAAAGCAAAGGACTTTCATTTCCAGCCAGTTGTCATAGCAACTTTTGACTATCCAGAGGAAGGAATTCTCCTATATAAGCTCTGACTCCAGAAGAACTAAAAAGACACAAAGACTAAAAGGAACATTAAAGAATAATTTGCAAGATGTGATAAAAATTGGATATCTGTTATTCAGAACTTTTCCTGTAAATGTATATACGTTTCCCCTGACATGTTTATATTTCCTCTTACATATTTCAGAATCCAACAGCAATAGACTAATAATAGCTACCATTTATCACTTACTATATTGCCAGGCACATAGAACATTATAGACATTATGTTTTTTTAATATTCCCAACAACATTTTATAAATGTGGTGTTATTTTTGCTCACATGTTACAGATGAGGAAATTGAGTGAAGATAGATGAAGCAACTTAATCAAAGTCATACAATAAGGACTCATCTCAGCTTTCGATACAATTGACCACTTCTTAAAATATTCTCTATTTGTGTAGATTTCCTCCTGCTTTACTGACCAAACAGTGGCTCCATTGGATTTTGCCTGATCTGAAATGCGGGACTTGCACTCATTTCTATCCAGATGATGTCTTCCTTTCCTGTGGCTTTAAATGCCTTCTGTCTGCTGATAATTCCAAAATGTAAATCTCCTGCCCAGATACGTCACATGTGGCATACTTCAGATTAATTTACATAACTACTCACTTGACATTTAGATGTCTGTATTAATTAGCTGTTGTGTTACTGTGACCAAAATACCTGACAGAAAAAATCGTAAGGAAGGAAAAGTATGTTTGGCTCATGGTTTCAGAGGTTTACTCCATAGTGGCAGGGAGGATATGCCTGAGCAGGCACTAGGAGTCCGTGGTAGAGGAGAGCTCTTCACATTGCAGTGGACCACGAAGCTAAGAACTAACCAGAATCTGAGGCCAGGTATCCCCTTCAAAGGTCCGTATTCACTCACTTCACCAACTAGGCCTCACCTCCTAAATTTCCACAACCTCCCAAAACAGCACCAGCTGCTGGGGACCAGTCATTCAAACATGAGCCTGTTGGGGATGTTTTCTGTGTAAACCGTAACAGTATCTTGTTGGGGATTTTAAAAATGCACCCCATAACTAGGGTCCCTAACATTAGCCTGGGGGCTGGGATTTAGCCCAGTTGGTAGAGCGCTGCGCTACAGTCTCTGAGGTCCCAAGTTCAATTCCCAGTACCACAAAAATGGGAGAAGGACCTGGCAATCCACTCCCAAGGCAATCCTGAAACAGCCATTGAAAACCTTATGAGGGTCGCTATGAGTCGGATACCAACTCGACAGCACCTAACAACAATAACAACATATTAGACAGAGGGACTGACCTTTAGCTGACCCCATGGCCACATTCCACTCACTCCTACCCCTCCCATTGAGTGAGCAAAGATGGCCCCTGACCAGCCTGACCAGCCTCAACCACCTCAATTTTGATTGGCTACCTCTAGCATCTCAGTTAAATAACTGCCCCTACCTGGCAGGTATGACAGTTCACCTGCTGTACCTGTCAGGAATGTGACCTGATTGGCTAACCCCAGTACACGCCCCCTACTGGAACCCTATATAAGCAGGGCTCCCAGACCCCCTTCACCCCACCACTGTTCTCCATCCCTCAACTGCTCCCTGGACCCCATCACCTTGATCCAGCACTCCCCAATCGAGCGAAAGATCTCCAAGCAAGCCTATGAGTCAAGACCAGGGGCCCCGAAGCGCCGAAGGCTATAAGCAAGCCACAAAGAGCCTCCCAATTCTTCTCACCCTCGGGAAGGAGGGAGGCCGAGAAGGCGAGCTTGGAGAGTCAAGGCCACCTGACCTCCAGCCCAGTGGAACACCAACTGCTTGTAGCTGTGCCTTTAAAGCTGAGCCGTTCCACCAGTGAGCCTGCAGCATTCTGTGCTGCAGGCTTAGAGCTAGCACTTGAGCACTTTACAGGGGCTGCTTGCTGGTTGCACCCCACTTGGGGAGTAACCCAATAAACTTCCCTGTTTCCCACAGAAGATCTCCCGTGATCCTTCTTTGGCACCTCCGGCCACTACACCAACCCGGTCCAATGGGTCCCCAATACCCACTTGGTGTCAGGGCAAGGCTCTGACTTCTGCTGGGCCTGAGCCGAACCCCAACAGTATCTAATAGGTATTTCAAAGGTAATAAATCTAAAGCAGTGTCATTCTTCCATCTTCCCCATCTCACCCAATGTGAGTCCTATCTAACCCAGATGCTTTAAACCCAAATCTCTAAGAATCACCCTAATTTCTCTCTTCCTCTCAGCCCCACTGCAAGTCATGTCAGATTTATATAAAAAAGAAATCTTCCATCCACTTTTTGCTTCCACTGCCACCACTTTAATACAGGCCACCATACTTCCCTGGACTCCTAACCAGTAACTCTCTAACCAAGTCCCTGGTTCCACTCTCCAGAAAATAGCCAAAATGAGCTTATGAAATTAAAAATTAGAGCATGCTACCTTCAAGGCCTCCAATGGCTTCCCATCACTCTTAGAATATGATTTAAACTTCTGTCTATCTCCTACAGAGCTTGGTTTGGTCTGGTTCCTGCTTCTTGCTCTAGGTTCCTATAATTGTCCCCCTCCATTATTTTGCTTTACCCACAATGTTCTTTCCCTCAAACACATAAAGCTTTTTTGATTTTACTTGGATTTTGGAGTAAGAATAGTATGAACTATCTCAAACTGCCCTCAGCTCATCTTCCTAGTTGGTTCTTTTTGACTCTTTAAGATTTCACCTCAAATCACATCTATTTACATGTTATCTGGGCTAGCATTTAGCTCAGTTGGTACAGTGCTGCTCCACACTCTGTGAGGACCTGGGTTCATCCCCAACATCACAAAAACAGGAGAAGGACATAGCAATCCACTCTGGAAGCAATCCCGAAACAATCAGCCATTGAAAACTCTAAGGGATGCTATGAGTCAGACTCAACTCCATGGCACCTAACAACAACAGATGTTATCTAGAGTTGCCTTCTGTTGAGACTCTTGGTCAATCACATTTTAATTTTCTTTTTTCTTTTTTCTTTTTTCTTTTTTTTTTTTTTTTGGTACTGGGAGTTGAACCCAGGGTCTCGCGCTTGCATGCTCTGCAAGTGCTGGACCACTGAGCTGCACCACCAGCCCATTTTTTTACTTCTTTGAGACAGGGTCCCGCTAAGTTACACAGACTGCCTCTGGTCTCGAACTTGGGATCCTCCTGCCTCCGCCTCCAGAGCCACTGGGATTACAGGTGTACGCCACCACGTCCTGCCACATTTTAATTTTCTTAATAGCACTACCAGTATTAGAAATCTTTACATCTCCTCCTACTACTAGTGTAAGTTCTAAGCGGTCAGGAAAACTGTCTTTCTCATTCCTATATTTTCCAAGCTTAGTACACAGGAGGTACTCAATAAATACTCATTGAAAGAAGGAAGGTAGGATAGTGGAAACAGTGAACTATTCATGGCCAGAATCACATCTCATATTTGTTTTATACCAAACTCCTTTTAACTACCTCTCTATCATTGGCGCTGTGTGAAAACATTACATTCCTAAGGTGTGTCTTTTCTTCAAAGATAAAAAGTAACAAAAACTAAAAAATAACTATTCCAGTGCATCATTCCCCTCACCTCATCCAGTGCTGTAAATAACCACAAACTTTTTAACCTCCTGCAACCTCCCTTTCTTTCCCTTGTGCCTTACAAAATAGCCAATCAAATAAAGACAAGATTGTGCAGTCAAAGCCTCACCAAATGAGGTGAGATCCAGCCACAGGTCTGTGTTAGGGACAAAAACCGGAGCAACCCACCCCACAGGGCGCTTGCTGGCTTTCGTTCATTGTATGCTGCTACACACCCTTCTGCAGGAAAGTTGCCTTGCTGAGATACTTTCATTTCTCTGAGCGTCTCTTTTCAACTTGGGGACTCATTTCCAGCAGGGCTCAGGACGTACTACAAAATATGGCACCTTGGCATTTGAGAAAAACCACACAAGGAAGGTCATCCCCACCTTCCCCTCAACCTTCTCCCCGGAAGCAGATCATAAATTTTCATTTCAGAGGTGCTCCCCACTGTCCTGAGAGGAAAGGAATGTGCTTATATCTGAAGACACAGAGACAAAGAGAAGTATCTGAACCGGCCTTGCTAAATGTCCCCCGTGTTTATTACATTAGATTATACTTGTTTGTCCCATTGTTCTTCTTCACAACTTCCACTCTACATCAAATCTAAGCACAAAAACAGATAGGTTTCCCACTGCCTTTTGGGTCTACATTTCTGAAGGTTCCCAGGTCACACAAAGTTTACACTGTAAGAATTTTTATGCTTTTCTCACGTTAGTCTGTCTTTTTGTTATAGAGGCCTCAGTCATGAACCAAATGATGGATGAAAAAAGATTTCTTCTCCCTACTGCTGCTCTGTTTTGATATTTTGATATTTTGTTCTAACTCTAGACTGACACTTGAATCCCCCAAACCCCTGAGTGTGAGATGTGGGTGAAAGGAAAAATACTGTGAAAGAATGGAACTGTGAAGGATCTCAAACAAAAACCATTTCCTCCTGAGGACCCTTTTAGTTTGGGGTTTGGGAAGACAAAATAGACCTCTATAGTTCAGCTTTTAATTCTTCAGCAATTAGGGATTAATTCCTTGAAAGAACTCAACATATTTTCCATCACATCCCTCCCCATCAAATTCTAAGGTGCTTCAGATTAAGTTGTTTTCAAGCAAAAAACATTATTCCAAAATGCTAACTTTGAGGTTTGAGTTAACAACCATAGCAGGTTGCCTCTCATCCTTATCCTCTAATTATTGGCAATAAAATTTGTAGTGGGTGGGAGTGTGGTTGGCATTGTGGATGGTAAAAGAATTTACCAGAGCTCAGAACAGAGTAGAAAGGGAAAAGTTTAATAGTACCCTGAAGAGGGCAGTGGGCAGAAGCAATAAGAGATGTTCATTGCTCTGCACCTGGCTTTATAAGGGGTCTCTAGGCAACATGCAGCTGGCTTAATCTTGGCTAGAAATAGCTCACTTTTGAAACAGTTTGGGGGTTTAGTCAGATTAACTCTGAAGAGTCTTATTTCAGCCCTCTCTTCTTTGTTACCTGTGGTTTTAATGGTGGAGCCTGCTCGCCAAGAGTGCCTGTCTCTGTCATGTCACATCACCACCTAAAGCACCCCTTAGAAATAGCTTCCCCCAAAACTGTACCTAAACAACTTATGAAGAAGAAAAACAACACGAAGACACAGGATAACCAAAACCTGAACATTAGTGTTACCAGAGATTTGCAGGGAATTCAGAAAAGCAGGTCGGGAAATTTGGCAACATAACCCTAGTCCTTGTATCCTGTATATAAATGAATTTATATCCAACATAGAAGTTATAGAAGAAAGTATAAAGTTTATTAAGAGATAGTACATCATTAAGAAATAATTACAAAGAAGACAGAGGCTCCTGAAGAAGCTTAGATAAACATGAGAAGAAACTTGAAATAAACTGGGTCTCCTGGGTAAATCTGGATAAGGATATTTCTATTTCCTTGGGTAAGGTATAGTCAAACAGAAGAGAGTTCAGCAGGCTTTTAGAGGGAAAAGTATTTTAGATAGAGAAGAAGGCAGGCTTGAGAGAAGAGAGAGGCATGCATGTGATTGCTAGAGAAAGAGGAGAAGAGCAAAGGGCAAGAAGTGGAGAGGAAAGAAAAGGAAAAAGAGAGCAGGCATATGCTTCTCCTAGTTTTATTCCAACTAGGGAATGTCCAATGTGATATCAGCCCTGGGTGCCCAACTCTGGGCACCTAGTATGATGTGGGCCAGGGTCTTTGTTTTGTAAATGGCTCAATGGCTTGGATAGGGGTGAGACCTGTTTGGAAATGTCCTTCCAATGTTCTCAGAAAGGCAGGTGGCTTCATTCATCATGGCGGAAAGACAGGAGCCATTTTCAATCCCCTTTTCCTCCATATTGCCTGCTAATGGCTAAGCTAACCTTCCTATCCTTAGGACACAAATGGTAACATGAGCAAATTAGTGGATGTTTCTCATAGGTGATCATTCTGCACTGACCGCAAGTTAGCTGTGAAGTTCAGTCACAGGGGAAGGAAAGGAGTGATGATACTACAAGAATATTTTTCCATGGGCGAGTATAGTTCTAAATTATACATGTTTCCAGCAGGTTTGAATCTCAGATCTCTAACTCTACTTCTGGCACCCTAAAGAAGCATGCCAAGGCCTGAGAGAAATAAATTGTTACAATTTGCAAGTTAGTTGGCTTTCAGTAGGCTTGGCTCCTGAGCCTTTTAAATGTCAAGGATTTTAGTATTAAAACACTCAGCTTTCAACACCCTAGAAACTTGCAAAGCTAATGTTTTTGTTTTGTATTTTAACTAACAATTCTGTGGCTAAAGGCTTTCATCTTTGAAATACTTAGTTCCTAATAAGTAGGAAATTTGCAGAAGGGTTGCAGAATTTGAACCATTATGATAGGGTAAAAGTTAATTGTACTCTTGAACCCCATGTTGACTTGCTGTGGCCTTGCAAAGATGATTTATCTTCTTGCAGTCTCAGCTTTTTCATTACAAAATATTTTTAGAAGACATTTTTGAGATCACTGGAGAAAACAGACAAGCCTGGTGTGGTTATTTGTAGATGTATGCATATCATATCCAATTATGTAAATGCTATTTTTAAACATCTTTCTAATTCTGCACTCTATGACTTCTTAGTTTCATAAAAAGAAAACAAAATTTAATTTGGCACTCTGTCAAAATCTAATATTATGTCTGCAGTTTCCTTTCAATTACTGGAGCGAAAAAGCTTTAGCACAATTGAAATAATAAAATCTCTAGAGTTAATTTTGTTTTGTCGTCTCCATAGAACCATCACTCTTTACTCTGTCTGAAAAGTTTTCATTACTTGATGCTCTACTCCCATGGCTCCAGCCTTGGGTCTATAAATACCATAATTTTATATGAAAAGATACTTCATGTAAGAAGAAATACAGATACCAAAAAATTAAAACTATATAATTTCTCTAGTAAATAAAGAATGCAAGCTAAAATTAGATAGCTTTTTCACCTAGTCATTTGGCAATTATTAAAATTTGGTAAATATTTAAAAATTAAAGTTTTCAGTATTGGCTGAGATGCAAAGAAACATGTCCACATACTCCATGTTCCCCATGTGTCTGTCAGCTTGGTGTGCTGTGGGAGTTTGCACGTTGCTGTGATGCTGAAAGCTATGCCACTCATATTTCAGATTCCAGAAGGGCCGTCTATGATGGACAGATTTCAGCGAAGCTTCCAGACTAAGGCAGAGTAGGGAGAAGGACCTGGCAGCCCACTCTTAAAGCAATTAGCCATTGAAACCCCTATGGATAGCAGAGAAGTACTGTCAAATGAGGGAGGATAGAAAGATAGAGAAATTAAGGGGACATGGGAAGGAAAGGACTTCTCTCATCCTGGGAACTGGCTTGTGTTATCAGCTGAGAATTCCAACACAATCAGAAAACAAAGGCTGCCATGTGACGTGCCTGCCTAGAAACCAGTGCTTCCCTAAGAATCTCACCAAGCCAAACGATGAACTATAATTGAAGTTTACTGGCCTAGGTAGTTTCCTTAAGACTAGATATAGTAGGAATTTCCTTGATCATCTCAATCTAAGTATTTTAACAATGCTTCTTTTTTTAACCTATAAATCTATACCAGACATCCGCTGGGACCCCATTGAGCAATGTAACTCCAAAAGCCCAAGATCATACATATACCCATTGTAAAGACACCTAAGTGCACCTCTGTCTAGATGCCCATGCTTCACTCTGGAAGCATGTACTATCGCTTGCCCTTTAGCCAATAAACTTCCAACTGCTTCACTCTCTTACTGACTCATCCTAAAGTTCATTTTTGCAATGGAGCCAAGGACCTGACATCTACCCTGAGTAGAAGTCCCAAAAGGGGAACACCTCAGGGCAGGCAGTAATATTGGTTACAGTGCCCCTATATCTACTGACATAAAATATAGTGCCAGAAAATGAGCCCCTCAGGCTAAAACACATTCACAAGATGACTGGGGAAGAGTTGCTTCCTCAGACAAGACTTGACCTTAATGATGGGAATGGAATAAAGCCCCTGGGACCTCCTTTTGCTGATGTGGCACAATTCAAAATGAGAAGAAACACTTTGGCTGCAACAGTGGGCCCAAACACACACACACACAAAAGATCTTGTGTATGGCACAGCATTGGGTAGTGTTTCATTCTGTTGTACATAGGGTCGTTATGACTTGGACCTGACTTGATGGCACCACCAACAATAACAACAATACTACTAGTGGGAGTATAAATTGGTAAGACCTTTGTGAGGAGCAATTTGGCAGAGCCTATCAGAAGTTTAAATTTTTACTTGAACAGCACAGTGGTACAAAAAGATACAGATATAAAATATCAAATTATCCCCAGGAATGTAAAGTCTCTGGAACACTTATAAACTGTTAATGCGAATGTAAGCTAGCAGAATCACTTTGAGGAGGAAATAGTATTATCTCGAAGGGCTGACAATGTTCATGTCTTATGACCCAGCATTTCCATGCCTAGGCAAGTATTCAAGATAAACTCTTGCACATATGTTTATATCCACACTGAAAGACCAAGAAAGCAGAAACAATCCCAGTTGTCTTCAGCAATACAATAAAAAAGTAAATAAAAATAAAAGTGAATGAATTATAGGTATATGCAATGACATGAACGAACTCAGAAACATTGTATCATGAGGGAAAAACAAGATGCAGAATACTATATACAGTATGATTGAGAAGAATACCAAAATAGGCCACCCTAAAATATACCTCTTTAGCATAGGGATTATTTTGAGCTAAAGGCAATTGAGAAACAGCAGACACAAGTAAAGTGCTTTATCTCCCCCTCTTATCTAAAAATACAGTATAGAATTCCCCTTTTGTAAATAAAATTTACATTTATAAAGTAAATTCATACTAGTAAAAGTGTCTCCTTACTAGGAAGTGAGCTACTCCCACAAACAACTTCTATCACTTGAAAAATTGTTACCTGCATAACAAGACAAGGCTTACTTACTATACATTTCTTCCCCTCATCATCCCATAACTTGCCTCCCCCATTCAGAAGTCTCAAACCCCTTTTCCTTTGTTTAGCCTAAGATGATATGTTGTTGTTGTTGTTAGGTGCTGTTAAGTCAGGTCGGACTCATACTGACCCTATGTGCAACAGAACCAAACACTCTCCAACACTGTGCCATGCCCAGCACTATTGTCAGTGCTTCTCTGCTAGGGTTTTCAATGGCAGATTGTTTTGTGAGTGGATTCCCAGATCCTTCTCCCTAGCCTGCAGCCCTTGGTATTCCTATGTGGTCTCCCATCTAAGAACTAACCAGGCTGACCCTGCTTCACTTCCGAGATCAGGGAGGATCAGATGCTAGGGTGCTACGACTGCAGACTAAGATGGTATATAACTCTCAAATATCTAGCCACCTCCTAGAGTATCATCTCTTAGTGAAACTCCTGTATGTGTTAAGTCCTAGCTAAGCTTCTCTGTAAGGGAAGTGGATGCTTGGGGCTCACAGGGAAACTAAAACATGCTCAAGGAGCCAAAGACAGGTCTGACATGCTTTATTCTGGGGTGCTCCTCTCCATGCCCTGCCCCACAGCTGCCACCCACAGCTACCACCCTCTGCATGCCCTATTGCTTCTTCGTGCCTTCTAGTCCTCTCCACGCTCTCTGGTCATCTTCATGCATCCTGTCCTCTTCACACGTGCCCAGTACTTGTGGGGGTCATCTTAAGGCTTTCACACAATAGTGGCTGATTGCCAAAACCATTGTCCAATCACATCACAATTAGAAGGGATTACATCAAAGTAATATCGTGAGCATGTGCCAGTTGGTGTCCTGTTGTCTCAGCTTGTTTACATACCAGCTCTAGTCATCCTGATCTGGCCTAATATTCTACTTCTTAAGCTGGTTGAGATGTAGATGAGATATGGCACCAAAGGGCTATCCCTGGGGTCCACTCCTTTATACCAGGGGTGTTTGTATGGTCACTTCTTGTGTGGTGTTCTGTATACGGCAAGCAAGTAATAACCCAGTTATTATTTGAAGGGTTTTCTGAAGGGGTATGCCACGCTGTTGTATGAGACCTTTCTTTGGCTATATGTCATAATGCTTTGGATGGGCTACAGCACAGGCAGGACATTGTCTAACTCCATGAGTTGCTCCTATGGAGGTAACATTTAGGCCCCAATGTTGCGCCACCTCTAGCGTCCCAGTCAGTGATGGAACCACACAGCTATGGTCCATCTGAGGCATCCATACACCACAGACCTGTGAGAGAGAACTGGCCTGTCATTGCCTGGGCTTTCCAGAGGTTGATGTCCTCTGAGGTGGTATACACACACTTCCTTTCTTGACCATGTTTTCCACAAATCTTGCCATATGGCCTGGCCCCATACAGGCTGATGGCATACTAGCCAATTCTGTGGCACCCACTGGGTCAGACCCACAGGGTCAGCCCATGGTTCATTGCCCAACTATCTGTACTGATATGTAAGGGCTCTAGTTTATTCATGATCACCATCCATATCATACACAGTTCTTTCCACTGGCTACTCTGTCCTGAGCTAGCATCTCATCTCGTTTACGCCCCAATTCAGGTCACCGTGACCTGGCCTAACAGTATGTAACTAAAGTTTGTTTTTCTCTTATTAATATGTCTTTTATCAGTTTGATTCACAGGTCCAGCTTATGATGCTAGAAGCATTTCTTAAATGCGAGAAGCATTTAAGAAAAAAGGGATTTTTCCTCTCCTACAATTCCATTTGTATAAATTTCAAAAACATATAAAACTATTCATATATTGTTTGGGGAAATAAATAGATGTGGTAAAACTAAAAGTAAGATAATGCTAGAGAAATTCAGGATACTGGTTACTTCTGATGGAGAAGGACAGTGTTGAAGAGAGACACATAGGAAACTTCAAATGTTGCAATAATGTTTGGGCTTTTATTCCCTTAAAATTGGTGGTAAATTAAGAGGTATTGTTTCTGGACCCAAGTCCTTTTGCTTACTACTCAAAAGTCAATTCTCAGGAGACCACAGTCGCTGGGAAGGGAATCAGTTTTCTTTAAGGACAGCACCCTGAAAAGATGTGTAGGAGCTCTCTTCTACCCCCAAAAAATGTAATCTTAGAGAATTCAAAGACACAAAAGGGCCTTTGTAGGGAGGGAAAACAGGTGCAGAATCAAGGGGCAGAAAGACTACATGCTAGGCAGATCTTTGTCATCCAGGACATACTTTTCCTTTTCTTTTCCCCCTATGGCCAGAAAATGTAATTGAGCTAAACCTCCTAGGGCTAATTCCTGTAATTCTTTACACAGACACAGTACTTTTTTTTTGCAAGTTATACCTCATACCAATTTACATGCTCTTGGCTAAAAAAAGAGTTAAAAAATAAGGAGCTGTGTTACACATTATGATAATAACCTGAAGATCATCAGATGTTTTGAGTTCTGTAAATCTAAAGAAAGATTATGTAGCCATTAACATCTTAATCATTTAGGTGCAGCCCAGCTTGTCTCAGACTCACTACATGGCTCTGGCTGGCCTCAAACTCATGATCCTCTTGCCTCAGCCTCCGAAGTGCTGGGATTATAGGTGTGTGCCACCATGCCTAACTTAGGTGCAGCTTTTCTTCAGAATTCAGAATGCTGGGCAAAGGGAGGGTAAGTAACTCTGCAAAGAGCAACTCCCCAAGAGGTGGCCACTGTTAACAATGTTTGGTTGTAAATGTGTGGTTTAAAATAATTTTTTTTACCTCATAATTATTTCTGTGTGTAGTCAATGTTTAATTAAAGTAATTTAAAGAAATTAAGTGTCCAAAAACATTTATAAGTTAATATGAATAGAATGATTTAATTTATATAAAGTTCTATACCTATTATGTACATAAAGATCAATTAAAGATGTCTACAAGGGCATATGTATTAATCATTTTTATCAGTGATTGAGTGTAGGGTGATTTTGCTATCCTTATTTTACTTCACTGTTTTGTTTGCTTTGTTCTTATAAAGGTTGCATTTTTTCATAAAAACAATAAGGATTTGTTTTTAGAAAATGTACAATTATTGTTGTTGTTGTTGCTGTTGTTAGGTGCCCTTGAGTCAGTAACTGACTCATAGTGACCCTACATACAACAGGCAAAACACTATTGTCAGTGCTTCTCTGCTAGTCATAGGGTTTTCAATGGCAGATTGATTTTTGGGAGTGGGTTGCCAGGTCCTTCTCCCAAGCCTATGGTATATAGTGTTCCCAAGTGGTCTCCCATCCAAGTACTAACCAGGGCCGACCCTGCTTAGCTTCCGAGCTGTGACGGGATCAGACGCCACAGTGCTATGGCTTCAGGCCTACAATTATTAGAATGTTCATAACTGCCATGTTTGTCCAGCAGCATGGGTCAGCAGATGAAAGAACTTACACCAAAAATTAGTGTTTGAGAAACCAAGAGGGCCCAGTGCTTTCAGGTATATTGCTGCCCCAAGACTTTAATGACTTCTTTTATTGGAGGAAAATCCATACATCAAGCAAATAAAAGAAATTTGGGAGTGTTAGGGGCTAATGTATACTATAAGGATCAACAAGTTTTTGAAGGACATAGCTGGGTTATAGATTATCTACTTTGACATATCCTGCCCATTATATGCAGGCAGTGGGCTTAAGCAAAGGAGGAATAAATGATTGATCATATAAGCAAAGGGAAAAACAGAAACCAGGTGGCTTCAGGTCAAGAGGGAAAAGAGGACCAGATGCCTTCGTCCAGGCTACTGCCCCATGTGTTCTCCTGGCTGCTTTTCCTCAGAGCTTCTCAAGTCATTTGGCCACCCCAGCTTTCACACATTGTGTGTGTGTGTGTGTGTGTGTGTGTGTGTGCTTATCGTATTGTATAGTTAAGAATTAACCCAAGCCAGGTATAGTGGTACATGCCTTTAATTCCAATGACTCAGGAGGCAAAGCCAGGAGGATAGCAAGTTTGAGGTCAGAGGCAGCCTGTGTAACTTAATGATACAATGACACAATTTTTTTTAAAAAATGGGCTTAGGGGTGCAGCCCAGTGGCAGAGCACTTGTGAGGCCCCAACTGGAAGATTCATGCTTGGAACTCTCCTGGACTGTGCTCCATACATCTCTTCTCTTAGTCAATTTTAATCTGTATTCTCTTTTGTACCAGTCCATAACCATCAATATAACAGCTTTCTGTGAGTCTTTTTAGTGAGTATTGAATCTGAGAGTGGTCATAGGACCCATGAACTTTGGAGTTGGTGTCAGCATTTGCTAGAATGATCCTGAATGATCTGCCAAGTACTTCAAAAACAAAACAAACAAACAAACAAACAAAAAATGAAAGCAGTGTCTGGTCTTTGCTCTCAGCCCCTGAGAATGTCTAAGTCCTTGGAATATCTTGTCTAATAACAAATTATTTGTTATATTAGGGGTCTTGAGCAACTCCAGATAGTCCATGATAACAATGATTTGGGTGCATGGTATTATTTCAACATCCAGAGAAGGTGGAGGCCAAGTTCAGCCATAGAAGCAGCCAATTATGTCTATATGACTAAACTCCAATAAAAAGTCTGGATACCAAACTTCTTTTGTTGGCACTACTCTGTGTATATTGCCATACATTATTTCTGGGAGAGGTTAGAGTTGTTTACAACTGTACTTGGGGAAGACAACTGGAAAATTCATGCTTAGAACTCTCCTGGACTCTGCTCCATACATCTCTTCTCTTAGTCAATTTTAATCTGTATTCTTTTTTGTACTAGTCCATAACCATCAATATAACAGCTTTCTGTGAGTTCTTTTAGTGAGTATTGAATCTGAGAGTGGTCAAAGGACCCATGAACTTTGGAGTTGGTGTCAGCATTTGCTAGAATGATCATGACTAACTGTGGTCTGGGAAGAGGAAATATGAGAGGGCAGAGGTTGATGAGCCTTTGATTTCTGGAAAGCCACCGAGTTGCTTAAGATGTAAAACTGCAGATTTGCTACAATATGTTAGTAGAGACAAAAGTTACCAATGAAATTTAGAAATGATGGATTGAACTTCAAGGAGCTGGCTCACTGATGCCTAAGGAAATGCAGAGTAACAAGAAACAAGTTAAATGTATAATCTCTTGATTGTTCTTTCTGATTGTTTGTTTTCTGAGACAAAGTCTTGCTGTGTAGCCCAGGTTGGTCTCAAACTCTGAGACAAGAAACTCAGAAATATTAAACAGTTATTAAGAAAAGAGATGCTTAAAGTGAACATGGATGCAATTAAAACAAAGGTTTTAATGCAACACCAATAGGAGCCCCATCATTGAGAGGTCGCAAACAAATGTGTCCTATTTACCTTAGTTTGGAGGAATTTTTAAAAATAGAAAGCAAAGATGATGATGATAAACCCAACCTTAAATGACTTAAAACAACAGTCCCACAAATTAATCAGTATAAGGGTTGACAAAAGGACCAGGATCCCTTTTCTCAATTGCCAGATAGAGTTCTGAGTTCATATCCACGTGAGTGTGTAAAAGGATCAGGTGGTGGAAAAGTGACCTTTCTGGAGCTTCTTGACCAATATATTGTGGTTCTAAGACCTATCAGTGAAGTCCTCATGGATGCTAGAGTTAGACTGGGAGGATATGGGAATGTTATGTTTCATGAGATTAAGGGGGAAAATTTAATAAAAATTAGAACTTTCTGAACAGAGTTTCTGTGAAGTGACTGTGCTTCCTTTATTTAAATGTATTATGGGGATAGATTTAGTATCTGACCAGAGGGTAGTTCCCCTACTTGGTATGGTAAATAGAAGGCATATTAAATTGCCCATCAAACAATATTGATTAGATATGATAAATGGGAACCAACAATATTGCCCAAGCCTACAAAGCTTGATTATTCAAAACAGTATAAGACAACTAATGGACAAAAAATGATAACCATTCTAATGACACATTACAAGCCAAGCATCTGGTCAGTTTGTTTGGATTTTAAAGAACACATATATCACATTTGGGAACATTGGTAGCTCCTATCCTTAAAACTATCCAAAAGAAAGTGGTATTTGAATGAGGACCTGAACAAAGACTATTCATGTCTAAATTATAAAAAGTAATCTATTTCTTTGTGACATTGGGCCATTATGTTCCACATTTAGACATAATTTTGTAAATGTCTACAATACATACTTACACAGAATGGAGCTTAGGACAAAAGCCTATCAGTACCACCCTGTAATGACCACTGGGATTTTGAGCCAGATAGTTTTCATTTGAGACAATTACTTGCTTGCCATTGGACTTCAATTGGGCTGAGGAACATAAATTAATCCTTAAACGAGAAATACATACTTTGAGTGATGGAAGAGAAACACTCTAAAAAATGAGGAACTGGCATGGGGAGGTTTGCAATTATGGGACCTTAGGGCTGACTTTGGAACTCACTGAGTAGCCATCAGATACTATAATCAGCTGGGTGGTGCCTATAAATGGCTCTCCATTAGCCAAGAAAGAGCTACTTGCTTTATAGATGGAAGTTCCATGTGAACAGATAAATCTTGTATAAAGGTCTGCCACTCTGATTAAAGATGGTACCAACAACTCAGCAGCTCAGAGGGCTGAATTGCATAACATTTTCCTTATGTTTGGATTTTTACTGACTAAGGTGTAGTAGCTGATGATTTGGCTTTATGGTCAGGCAGATGAAAAACTGGCCTATAATTAGGGATACCCCTAGGGGGAACAACCCTATGGAAATTACTATAGGAACTTAAGGGATGCATTAAACTAAGATATGCTGATGCCCAATGGAAGACATTCCTTCCAGAACCACAAGTTGACTGCAACTGGAAAGTAAACATCCTGGTTTACACATTTCAGGGCCATCTTGGCTGATGAGATAAGTGGAGATAGGTTTACTACAATATCATGGAGATAGGCTGAAACTAGATACACTCTTCTTACATCCTCTGATGCACAAACTCACAACAAGAACTGTACTATTTGTCAACAAGAAAGACAGATACTATAGAAGACTATGGGATAGATTCCCTGGGAAAGCCTCATGCATAGATGGCAAGTCACAGTATTAATTGGTAGCTCCAAGGGCTACAAATGGATCTTGACCCAAATAGATGCGTATTCTGGACTGGAATCTGCATACCTGGTAATAGATATAAATGCTCTAAGTACTATGAATTGATGGGATCAGAAGACACTCTACCAATTTGGCCCACCAAATTACATTTTTTCAAGACCAAATAACATACTTTGTAGCCCATTGTTGTTGTTGTTGTTGTTGGGTGATGTTGAGTTGAGTCTGACTCAGAGCAACCCTATGCATAACAGAATGAAACACTATTCAGCATTGTGCCATGCCCATCGCTGTGTCAGTGCTTCTCTGTTATTCATAGGGTTTTCAATGTCTAATTGTTTCAGGATTGCTTTGGAAGTGGGCTGCCAGATCATTCTCCTATTTTTGTGGTGCAGCACTTTATCAACTGAGCTAAACCCCGGCCCTTATATCCTATAGTTTCTAATAATGGGCAAAGAAATAACACATCAAATGGACATGTCATACTTGGAGTAAAGTTTGATAGACAATTGGAATGGGGAAATTAAAACATATTTTATCTAAAATGGGCAGAAACACAGGGATGAAGGGCTGGCTTATGCTCATATTCTGCATGAGGAAGGGTGAAGAGAAAGACTTTACTAGATAAATTCCTCCACTCTTCTGGAGCATCTGGAAAAGAGGGAGTGGGAGAACACTGGCATAACTATACATTTCTTCCCCATACCACTTCAACTATATTCCTACCTGATGTAGGGGTCCTGAGTCCACTGCTGCAACAGTGGACATAAGATGTAGGGATAATCTCTAAACAAGAAATTAACTACACATTTAAACCTTCATTCATAAAGATCTAATGGGCTGAATTGTTATCTTTACTCACTCCATCCTACAAATTTGAGAGTAACCAGAGGACATGGCATCCACCTTTAATCCAAGCTACTTGTGAGGCTGGGGCTGAGATTTAACTCAGTTGGTAGAGCACTGCTCGACAGTCTCTGAGGTCCCGAGTTCAATTCCCAGCCCCACAAAAATGGGAGAAGGATGTGGCAATCCACTCCTGAGGCAATCTCAAAACAATCAGCCATTGAAAACCCTGAGATTTGCTATGAGCTGGACATGACTTGATGGCACCTAACAACAACAACAACAACAACAACAACAACAACAACTTGTGAGGCTAAAGCAGGAGGATCACAAGTTCAAGGGCAGAGATAACCTGTATAATTTAGGGAGGTCCTATGACAAATTTTAAAAAGGCTCAGGGTACCTGGGGGTGCAACTCAGTGATGGAGTGCATGGAGCGTACATGAGGCCCTGGGTTCAACCTCAGCACTACAAATTTGGGATTGACAGTGCATATACCTGTACTAACAGTCTAGATGACCCTCTAGTGCTATGTCTATGTAACTCTTGTTGTTATTATTAGGTGCCATAGAGTCAAGTCTGACTCATAGTGACCCTATGTACTATAGAACAAAATACTCCCCAACACTGTGCCATGCCCAGCATTATTGTCAGTGCTTCTCTGCTATTCATAGAGTTTTCATTGACTGATGCCTTCAGGATTGTTTTGGGAGTGGGCTACCAAGTCCATCTCCCATTTTTACAGTGCTAGGGATTGAGCCCAGGGCTTCAGAGAATGCAGAGCAGCACTCTACCAACTGAGCTACACCTCAGCCCTGTGCAATTTTACCTTATGAAAATAGGGGTAAATTGAGGGGAGATACTTCCTACGCTAGGATTGCAGTCTGATATCTAGACCAGCACAGTGGCAGAACCTAATGTCCCTTCCAAAGGGGAAAAGTTTAGGTAAGAATTAATGAGAATGGAGGGAGAGAGGAAGAGTAGCTAAGGGTAATGAATGAATAAAAGACTAATGCAATGATAGAAATCCAACATTACCTTAACAGTTCAAAAGAGACTCAGCAAGAGAGGTCAACATGTCTTGGTTCAATTACACCAGATGCTTGACAGAATGACACTATAAGGTGCTGTTATGGTCTGAATCTAAAATCTCCCCCAAAGGTCTTGTATTTGAATATTAAGTCCAGTCCCCATGTGGTGGTGCTGTAATAGGAAGCTGTGGAACTTTGGGAGGGGGAACTTAGCTGGCTCAGGTAAGTCACTGGAGGCAGGACTTGGGAAGTTCTACAGGGCCCCTGGTTCTAGTAAGTGCTTTCTCTACTTCTTATTGCCATAATATGAAGGTCTTTACCATATGCCCTGCCTCCAGCTGTTTTGCCATGCCTCTGTGGTATTATGGACTGAGATTCTCTAAACAGTGGGCCAAAAATAAATCTTTTCTCCCTTAAGTTGTTTATGTCAGGTACTTTGGTTATAGCAACAAAATACCTAGATAACATAGTTGCTAAGACCATTTCTGCTTTCGGTACCTGACAAAGTAGAATCATGCATCCAAATCTGAATGGCATCATTCTAGGTACATTTTGGTCATATGATGTAATAATGAACTGAATCAATTGTTAAAGCCTCAATGGAACTCTAATGAGGAGCCAGTATCTTTGACTGTTATTTTTTGAGGCTACATCTACTACCATACCAAGACAGGATGTGTCACTGACATTGCTGATAAGATTACAATACTGATATTGATGGTCAGATGTATTGGGAGGTTGAGTTCAAGCCTCCTTAGAATGTAATACTGATGGCAAATGACTGGCTGGAGGTAGAACTAGATTTAGTTAACTATCAGCTAATATCTGGGCTAAACAGTTCTGCACAAGTTTATAAGAGGTACAAAATAGTTGAAGATCAAAGGGGTCAATGAGTACAAAAATATGGAAATGTATGGAATAGCTTGATAGGATTCATTAGTTTTTCTCTAAATTTAACTCTACCTCATACTAGGCCCTCTATACATTAGGTATATTTATACTGATACAATTACTAGCTCTGTCATATAAATTCAACATTAATATAGAGACTCAAATATGACCATTTGCTATAACAGATAATGACGTATATAGTAAAGAATTAACCTTTTTTTAAAAGGATTAACCTTACCCAAGCCTGCAGCTGCAACCTTGTGGCATCTGATCCCGTCAGATCTCGGAAGATAAGCAGGGTCGGGCCTGGTTAGTACCTGGATGGGAGACCACCTGGGAACACCAGAAGCTGTAGGCTTGGGAGAAGGACCTGGCAACCCCCTCCCAAAAATCAATCTGCCATTGAAAACCCTATGAACAGCAGAGAAGCACTGACAATAGTGTTTCCCCTGTTGTACAGAGGGTCGCTATGAGTCGGACACCGACACGACGGCACCTAACAACAACAACAACAACAACAACCTTACCCAAAGAGAGGTATCACCTTTTCTAAGGTGATCTCTAAGCCCCAGAAATATCCTGCATTGGAGCTTGGGCAATACCAGAGAGTCCATGCTAACTTTAGGCCATGTAGTATCAGTGTAACCTCTAGAGAGGCTGCAGATCAAAGTCATAGGTGACTGTGACTTAGTCTCTAAGACCCAAGAAAAACTTTGGATATGAAAACTAGGCATGGTGGTGTATGCCTGAATCCTAGAACTTAGGAGGCTGAAGCAGGAAGACTGAATTTCAGACCAGTCTAGGGTACAAAATGAGACCCTGTCTCAAAAAAGAAACAAAACAAAAAAAACAACATATGAATATGAGGCTCAGGTGAGCTCCCTTGGTTGACATACTCCAAGTGTGTTGTTACTCACTGTTTCTAGGAAGTGTTAGGGTATCAGGTACCGTGACTCTGCTAGGACAACTGGAAGCCCCCAGCTTGGAACACTCCTTGAGTCTGCTCCACACACCTCTACCCTTAGTTAATTTCAATCTGTATCCTTCACAGTAATAAACCATAATTATGAGTGTAACAGCTTTCAATGATTTCTGTGAGTCCTTCTAGTGAATTATTGAACCTGAGAGTGGTCTTGTAGACCACAGAACTTGCAGTTGGTGAGAGACATGAGGGTGATCTTGGAGACTACCAAAGTTTGCATGTATGTATTATATAATATTGAAACAAACAAACATCCTTGGAAAGCCATCTAAATATATGTTTTTAAAAAACTATGGAGGGATAAATTAGACAAAGATCCTACCTTAAAGTCCAATAAGTTTTGTTGTTGTTGTTGTTGTTGTTAGGTGCCGTCAAGTCCAGTCCGACTCATAGTGACCCTATGTACAGCAGATCAAACCACTTGCCGATTCTGTGCCAGGCAAACGATCTTATTTATGTTTAAGCTCATTGTTGCAGACACTGTGTCAATCCATCTGGTAGAGGGTTTTCCTCTTTTCCGTTGACCTGCCACTCTTCCAAACATGATGTCCTTCTCCAGGGATTGATCTCTCCTGACTACATGTCCGAAATATGTAAGACGCATTCTTGCTTCCAAGGAGCACTCTGGTTGCACTTCTTCTAGGACAGATTTGTTGGTTCTTTGGGCAGTCCATGGTATATTCAATAGACGTCTCCAGCACCACAATTCAAAAGCATCAATTCATTTTCTGTCTCTCTTGTTCAATGTCCAGCTTTCACAACCATATGATACAACTGAAAATACCATGGCATGAGTCAGACGCACCTTTGTCTTCAATGTGACATCTTTGCTTTTCAATACTCTAAAGAGATCTTTTGCCACAGCTTTTCCTAGAGCAATGTGTCTTTTTATTTCTTGACTGTTGCTTCCATGGGTGTTGATTATAGAGCCAATCAAAGCAAAATCTTGGACAACCTCAATCTTTTCTCCATTTATTGTGAAGTCGCATGCTGACCCAGTCATAAGGATTTTTGTTTTGTTGATGTTTAGTCATAACCCATATTGAAGGCTATGATCTTTGATCTTCATCAGTAAATGTTTTCAATCTTTTTCACTTTCAGCCAGCAGAGTTGGGCCATCTGCATAACGCAGGTTGTTAATGAGTCTTCCTCCAATCTTGATGCC
>VMDO01005950.1:14935-105923 GCA_007922755.1 Pedetes capensis | reverse complement strand
ATTTTTGGATCATTTTTTCTATTTCTGTGAAGTCAGTCAGTGGAATTTTAATGGGTATTGCATTAAATCTATAGATTGCTTTTGGTAGGATAGCCATTTTTACAATATTAATTCTCCCTATCCAGGAGCAAGGGAGGTCTTTCCATTTTTTAGTGTCCTCTGCTATTTCTTTCTTTAATGTTTTGAAATTTTCCTTGTATAGATCAGAAGGGTCTTTGGTTAGATTGATTCCAAGGTATTTAATCTTCTGGTGGGTTATCATGAATGGTATCTTTCCTGAAATTTCCTTCTCTTCTTGTTTGGAATTGGTATAAAGAAAGGCTGTTGATTTTTGTACCTCATAGGGTTTTCAATGGTTGTTTTGGGATTGCGTCGGGAGTGGATTGCCATGTCCTTCTCCCATTTTTGCAGTGCTGGGAATCAAACCCGGGAACTCAGAGACTGCAGAGTAGCGCTCTACCAGCTGAGCTAAATCCCAGCCCTTAAGAAATGTAGTGAGACTTTACCCCAGATACGTATGTGAACATTTTCTAGTCAACCTACCAGGAGTGTACCTGGTACAAGTTATTTTCATTATTGAACATTTTCTAGTCAACCTATTTAGGAGTGTACCAGGAGTGTACCTGGTACAGGTTATTTTCATTATTGAAAATAATTTCTAGCAAGGCATGGAGGCACAGGTCTATAATCCCAGTTATTTGAGAGTCTGAGGTAGGAGGATGGCCAGTTCTAGGCCAGAGGCAGTCTGTAACTCAGTGAGATGCTGTCCTGACCCTGTCTCATGATAAAAAGGGCTGGGGTGTGGCTCAGTAGTGGAGCACTGGCCCAGCATGTGCAAGGCCCTGGGCTCAACGCCTAGTCCTGGAAAAGAAGAAAATCAAGAAAAAATAATTTCTCCCCACAGTGTGTATAGCCAGACCAATTCCCATCTCAGGCTGCTGGTCAGCAGGATGGAGGCTGGTGGCATGGCTGTGGGGCTGGTCACATCCTGTGTCACTCCCAGAGCGGCTGAGACTGCATACAGGTGAGCCATCGCCCCTTGGGATGGCTCTGGGGCCAGACACATGTGACAGGCCTGTCATTTCCTCCTGAACTTTCATCTTGGTGTTCTTTGTGTTTGATTCTCTGAAAAAAAATAAAGAAATACAGCCCTTATTTGGAATGAATTGGACGCTAGTTGAAAATTTGAAGTTGTAGAATTTGTAATCATGTATATTGACTGTCTATCTTTGGAATTGTGGCTAGAATTTTAGGTTTTTTCTTATCGTAAAAGTAGTATATGTGCAGTGAAAAAGTACAGTGTGGAAAATGAAGGTGAATTCTCCCTCCCCGTGGTAAATATCACCGTCCACTCTGTCCACTGTAGGCAGGGCCCCTGAGTAAGGTGTAATCCTGTTTCTTTATAATCCCATTTCTTGTGTTTTTTCAACTGTTCTTTTTTTGTAACATTGAGTGGAATCCTTTTTATATTTTCCAACTAGCTTTGACACAGGAAAGGAAGCTGCAAGTTATGATGACATGGCCACATTCTAATATTTACGTCAACTCGTTTCCTTTTCACTTTGATTTTGCTGCAGGGAACTTTTGGGGAAATGTTGACTGCTGGTGACCACGGAAGCCTCACTTCCCTCCTGACGTGACTGGATGCCACAGCCTTGTGCTTAGTCTTTCCCATATTTCTCTAGGAAAAACACTAGAGCTTGTGGCCTCCCCCAGAGCAACCCTAAAGTAAATTCAGTTCCATAATTTAAAATGTACAAAACAATGGTAATTAGCAAATACAATTTTTCCAAGTGAGCTTTGGAACCTGAGTGATGATCACACAGTTGCTCATGTAATCCTTGCAGTGCTGTGCATGGTATAAATATGATTTTGTTGTTGAACTATCTTGCATTCCTGGACTAAACTCTTGGCTGTGGTGTGTTAACCATTTAGCATACTGCAGATTTGTTTTGCTGTTTCTTTGGCAGGGGTTGGGGGTGACTGCGACTGTAAGCAATGCTGGTTCAGAGTATTTTGGAAGGAGACTGTGTGTGTGTGCATGTGAGTCTGCCTTGTCAGTGTTTCAAGCTGCCTATTCCTGTGAAAGAAGCCACCCAAAACATGGTGGCTTTAAGCTACATTTTATTGTCTCGCGGTTCTGTGGGCTGACTGGGCTTGGCTGGGTGGTTCTGCAGGTCTTACTCGGGGTCTCTGGCATGGTTGTACTAATGGTGTCCTGGCCAGATGGCTGGGCCTCCCTGTCCAGGTCTCCCCATGTGCTCTGCAGGGTGGTAGGGCTCCTTCCAACCACTGCAGGGCTGGCAAAGTGTTGGGACCATGGGAGTGGGAGCTAATGATCTTCAGGAAGGTGAGGCCTGGGGCTGGACTAGCTGGCTGCAAACTGTGGGCACCGCCACAGGTTACTTTGCCTACCCAGTGTCACTGATGGGGTGAGGCACACTGCAGGGAGGCAGAACACCAGTAGTCACCAGGGTTAGGTCTAATGTCAGCACTCTGCCTGAATTTTGAGGGCTCTTCATATGTTTTAGTTAAAACTCCTTTATGAGATATGTGCTTTTCCTAATCCGTGGCTTATCCTAACAGTATCTTTTAAAGAACAGGCATTTTTGTCTTAGTGAAATTTAACCTGTCTTTCATCTATGAGAATTATGGTTTAGCCAGGTGCAGTGGTGCACACCTGTAATCCCACCGAATCAGGAGGTGGTGGCAGAAAAATCACAAGTTTGAGGCCAGAGGCAGTCTGCTTAACTTAGCAATATCCTATCTCAAAATAAAACATAAAAAAAAGGGGGGGTAAGGGGATGGCTCAGTAGTGGAGCCTAGCATGAGCAAGACCCTGGGTTCAATCACCAGTACCACAAAAAACCAAAACCAAAACAAAACAAAACAACTTACAGATTTAGATTTTACATCTAACTTAAGTCTGCTGTCCATGTTGAGTTAATTTCTGTATGTGGTGCAAGGTACAGACCCAAGTTCACTTACTTTTCCCTCTTGGGCATACAGATACATGACTGTTCCAGTATCATCTGCTGAAAAGGCTGTTCTTTCTCTGCTCTATCATCTTTGCCAAAAATTAGTTGTCTCTACAGGTTTATTTCTGGACTCCTAGTTCTTTTCCACCATTGTATTTTTGTGTTTCTGATACCAAGACCATGGTGTTTATATGTATTGCATGTACTACATGTAATTTTGATCATCTTAAAATGGGTGATGTTAATGGCCCAAATTTCTTTTTCAGATTTGTTTTGGCTATGATAAATCCTTTGCTCTTCATATGAAATTGAGATTAGCTTGCCAATTTCTGCCAAAAACACAAGCCCTGCTAGCACTTTGATTAGGATTGCATTGTATCTATGTATCAATCTGGGTGAACTAACATCCTGACAATGTAGATTCTTCTGGCCCATAAGCAAGACATATCTTGCCATTTATTTCTGCCTTCCATTTCTCTCAAAATTTTGTAGTTTTCAGTGTACATGTTTATCAAGTCCTTTGTCAGCATTTCATATTTTTAAATTTCAAATTCTAATCACTTGTATCCTGCAGCTTTGCTGAATTCAATCATTCTCATAGCTTTTTTTTTTTTTTTTATAAATTACATCAAGCTTTCTCCATCCACAATCATGTTTTCTGTGAATGGAGTTTTACGCCTTTGAATCCTGGATGCTTTTTATTTCTTTTACTTCCCTGACTACACTCGTTAGAACCTCTAGTAGAAGCTGGGCACAGTGGGGCCTATAATCCCTGTGACTCAAGAGGCTGAGCAGGAGGATTATGAATTCAAGGCCAGAGGCAGCCCATGTAATTTAGCAAGATCCTGTCTCAAAAATGGTCTAGGGGTACAGCTCAGTGGTAGAGCACTTGCAAAGTATGTATGAGGGCCCTCGGTGTTCAAGTACTTCAAAAACAAAAACAAACAAAAATCCTCCAGTACAGTAGTGAATAAAATCAGAGAACTCACTCTAGTTACTGATCTTAGCAGGAAGGCATTCAGTCTTTCATCAATATTTATGTTAGCTCTTTAGTTTTTAAAAATCAGGAATGGATGTTGGATGTCTTTTTTTGCACCTACTGAGATGATCATATGGTTTTTGTCTTTTACTTTCTAGTGTGCTGATTAGCAAACTGATTTCCCAAGGTTAAACAAGCCCTGCATTCTTACAGAAAGCTCACTTGGGCAGGATATATTATTCTTTTTGTTGGATTTTAAATTTTGGCTTAGAATTTTTATATTTATGTTAATGAGAAATATTGGTCTGTAATGTTCTCTGTTTATCAAGGAGGACCAAAATAATCCTGTTGTCCTCATAGAATGAGCAATACTCCCTCCTTTTGAATATATGTGTGTGTGTGTGTGTGTGTGTGTGTGTGTGTGTGAGATACTGGGGTTTGAACCCAGGGTCTCGTGCTTGCATGCTTTGCAAATGCTATTGCATTGAGCTACACCCTCAGCCCTTTTTTTTTTTTTTTTTTTTTTTTTTTTTTTTTTTTTTTTTTTTTTTTTTTTTTTTTTTCTTTTTTGAGACAGGGTCTTGCTAAGTCACGCAGACTGCCTCTGATCTTGAACTTGCAATTCTCCTGCCTCTGCCTCCGGAGCCCCTGGGATTATAGGCATGTGCCACCATGCCCGGCCCTCCTCTTCAATATTTTTTAGAAGAGTTTATGTATGTTTTATATCATTTCCTGTTTAAATGTTTTGCAGAATTCATGTTTAGGTCTTCTGGTCCTGGAATTTCTTTGTGAGGGTAGCCACAATTCATTCATTCATTCCTTCTTTCCTCCCTCCCTTCTTCCCTCTTCTTTCTTCCTTTCTCTCTCATTGGCACAGCCACACTCGTTCATTACATATTGTCTGTATCTGCTTTTTTACTACTACAGCAGCACTGGGCAGTTGTATCCAAGACTCTAAGGACTACAAAGGCCAAGATACAAAAAATGTGTTGCTGAGATAGAAAAAGAAAAAGAATAGGAAAATCAATGAAACAAAAGGTTGGTTCTTCCAGAAGATGAATAAAGTTGACAGAGGTATAATCAGATGTACCAGGATAAAAGTTAAATAAATTACCAGTATCAGAATAAGATGGCCCCTTTCCTCCTCAGCCTGTTTCATGATAGGCCCAAAGTGCCACAGGCTGAAACCTCTCAAACTATGAATCACAACAAACCTTTTCCATTATTGATTCTCTCAGGCATTTTGTCACAGTGACAGAAAGCTGATTAACACTTTCTGATTTAATCTTTATGGGTTATTTAGAACATTATTCAGTTTCTAAGTATCTAGAGATTTTCCAGATATCATATATTCTGGTCTTGATTCCATTGTGAGCATAGAACATACTTTGTATGACTTAAATCTTTTTAGTTTTTCAAGATTTCGATCAAGGCCTCAAACATGGTCCATCATGGTAAACATTCCAAGTGTACTTACTGCTGTTACTGGGTTGGGGGGTTCTATAGAGGTCAATTAGTTGATAGTGTTTTGGGGTTTATTACATCAGTCTCCTTGTTACTTCGGTTCTAGACAGAGCCTGAAGTGAAGGAAGTATACCCCGCAATGAGTTTTGACAAGTGCATATACTCGTGTAACACAAACTATATTGTGGCTTAATATGCTAATAATTGGTAGAACCAGCCCACATTCATTGCTTTTTTTGTGGTGTTCTGGTTATTTTGTTTGCTTATCTAGTTGTACCTATAGACTTAAGAATTGCCCAATTGTGGGATGAGGAATTAACTGGGGTACAGAAAACCCATTTGTATTTTCATTGGAAATATTTCCGTGACTTTAGAAGAACTGTTGAACTTCATGTTCTGAATCTTCCTATCCAAAACATGCTTCTGTCTACTCCAATCTTTGGGTCTTTCCACTGTGCTATCACTTGTTTTTCCAAGTATGTATGGTAAGCCCAAAACAGACAGGAGGAGGCATGCCAACCTCAGGTCAGTGGCTATCCTGGGAAGAGTAGAGTGTGCTCCTCACCTCTGCCTGCAAGTTAATAGCAGAATCTCATTTTAAACACATCTAGCTGATAGGTGCCTGCAGCCATACCACTGTGGCGTCTGATCCCATCAGATCTCAGAAGCCAAGCAAGGTTGGGCCTGGTTAGTACTTGGATGGGAGACTGCCTGGGAACACCAGGTGCTGTAGGCTTGGGAAAGGGACTCGGAAACCCACTCCCAAAAAACAATCAGCCTAGCCGGGCATGGTGGCGTCCACCTGTAATCCCAGAGACTTGGGAGACCAGAGGCAGTTTGCGTAATTTAGTGAGATCCTGTCTCAAAAAGTAAAAAAATGGGCTGGAGGGGCAGCTCAGTGGTACAGCACTTGCAAAGCATGCAAGCGCGAGGCCCTGGGTTCAACCTTTAGTACCACAAAAAAAAAAAAAAAAGCCATTGAAAACCCTATAAATAGCAGAGAAGCACTGACAATAGTGTTTTGCCTGCTATACATAGGGTCACTATGAGTCAGACACCAACTCAATGGCACCTAACAACAACAACAAGCTGATAGGCATGTGGGTGCTGCTTATAAAACTGTTTTCTGTGTGTTTGAATTACTTTAAACAGCTAAACTTAAAGTCATTTTTTTTTTATTTTAATTTTTTGAGTAAAGCAGTTTGAAGTTCATCAGCTAAAGGTAAGGGATGGTAGGCATTTTAGAGAAAAGCACAGGTTCATGGAGAGGGAGTGAGACCTAAGAATCATAGAACGTATCTAAGACATGGACATGGGCTTCTCATGAGAGAAGAGCCTCAAATCAGTTTTAACAGAAAATAATTTATTTCAAATGCAGTTATACAGTGACTCTTTATATTACAGCAGTGCATTCCAATAATCACATGGCCATAATTTATGTATACTTCTGATATAAAACTATACCTTTTGTATAAAAACACCATGTACACTTTCCAGTGTGGTGACATTTCAGTGAGAAAAGGACTGCAGGCTCAATGAAGACCATCCTCCCTGAGTCTGTGGCCTTGGGTCAGCCCTCCCCAGACATCTCCCCACGGTGGGCAGTGCACAGCTAGAGGAGCCTTTGTGGAATGTGTAGAGACTCACCATCAAGAGCTGTAGCGATCTAAGCTGAAAGCAGTAAGTGAAATAGCAAAACGATATAGGGCTGTGAGTGCATGTTAATCTTCCCAGCCTAAGGACAGCATCGAAAGCATTGAACCACTTTCTCTTTGTTGTTCTAGAATGAGCAAAATTGGGAATGTAACACAATGACATAACCCAGGACCGCTACAGAAATGGTTCTGTGCCGCACTTGTCTCCCCAGCATGTGGCACTGTTTGGGGGGCAAAAAAAGGAATCACAGTTATCCAGTGTGGGAGGGCGCAGAGCTAATGAGCCACAGAAGAGTCTGGTGTCAGAGTGGCTGACGCTTAAAAGACGCTCCTGAGAATGAACTCTGGGGAGAGGAGCAGTCTTCACACGGAGAGGGCCGCTGGTGCGAGCTTACTGATCAGCCTGTTGAGGGCTCGAACTTTCTCTTCAAAGATGCGATTTTTCCTCTCAGCACCTCGCTGCTTCTCCTCTGTGACCTGGAGAGCTTTCACGAGGTGAGCATTTTCCACATAGAGCTCCTTGAGCAGCAGGTTGGACTTGGCGTTCTTTCCAAGCTGGAGGGGAGAGAGCCATGCTTTACTGAGGATGTACTACAGAAACCAGCGCTCCTCTGCCAGGCTTCCCTCATCTGCCCACCAGTTCAACTGCAGCCATGGGGTTCTCAGACACCTGGCACAAATCCTGGGAATTTGGGTTCCCTGGTATGAAGGAGGGAACTGAGGATCTGGCCAACCATGTGGTGGAGAAAATGTAAGGCAACTTTTGTGAGAATCTTTTTTGCTATGAAATGAAAAAGTCCACAAGCCACAGGCCTCGAGAGAGCCGTGTCACTCAGCCAATGCAAAACAGTGAGACCTTCGTGCCCCAAACATGTCTGGCTTGTCTCTCAGGCTGACCCTGAGATGTGTGCTGCCCTTGCAGCTGGGTGCACAAGCCTGTCACCACATGGTGGCCAGACAGGCTCTGTGAGCACATGCATGACCCCACAGGCCCAGCAAGCAGCTGCTGAGCATCTCATGTGGCCTGAGACCCTAGCAGCATGTCCACACTCATGACAAGCACTTGTGGAAGGGGGCTAGGGAAAAGCACCAGTGGGAAAGAACCCAAAAGAGGACAAACAGTGGGGTGGTTGTGTGTGGCATTTTGGGTGTGGTGAACAGAGAAAAGCCTAAGGCATCTGAACAGAGATGTGAACAGAGCTGGGGAGTCAAGAGGCTGGGTATGAACACTACAAGCAAAGAACAAGTGCAAGGGCTCTGTGGCTGGTGTCCTTGGGGTGAGCTATGGCTGGCGGCCCCAGTGGAACAGAGGCAGATGGGGTCAAAGTTCTGAGGCGGGTGGGAAAGGAAGGGGAGCCGCACAGCAGAACTTCAGAAGCCACTGTAAAAACTGCCTTCTACTGAGAAATGAGGGAGACAGGATGGTCCTGGGCAGAGGAGAGTCAGAGTGCATTCGTGTTCAGAGGCTGGCTTCTGCTCCACATTGGGTGGAGACCAAGGAGGCCACAGGAGGTGAGGCAGGAAGGGGTTAGGATCTGTCCACTTTGGTGGTGCTGAGGATTAGACACAGACATGGGGATGGGGGTCAGCTGTGGCCCCAAGGTCTTGCATCTGAGCCAGGGGCAGGGAGGATGCAAGGGCAGATGGCAGGCACAGAGACAAGTCTGAGGGCTTCTTCTGTAGGAGTGGAGCTGGCGGGCTGGGGTGAGTGGGGAGCTGCAGGGTCTGTGTCCTGCAGTGAGGCTTCAGAGGCAGCTGTGCAGGGAGTGACCAGGGAGGTGGGGACTGTGGGCCGGGTGTCAGGGAGCTCCAGCAGGTCCTCTGTGAGTGTCTCCTGTGCCTCGTTCCCCAGCCTTCTCACCATGCAGAGGATGCGCTCTCCCGCATCAGGGAGCAGGCTGCCTTCTGGTTGTTTTTTATTTTTTTGAGACAAGGTCTTGCCAGGTAGCCCAACCTGTCCTTACACTCATGAACTTCCTGCCTCAGCCTCCTAAGTGCTGAGATTACAGGCATGGCCACCATGCCTGGCACCCAGATTACCTTTGCCTCGGTGTGATCTCACTGAAAACATAGATCACACCTTGCTCTTATACTTACCACAGTCTTCCAGTGGCTTCAAACTGCAGTCAAAACCCAAGTTCCTGACCTTAGCCTACAGCACGTGCACCAGCTCTGCCTACCTGCACCCCATCAGTCCAAGGGTCGCCTGTGCCTGCCATCCCCCATGTGGGTAGCTCAGGCTGCCTGGGCCAGGGAACAGCTGGCACTCGCTCTCTGGTGCACACAACAGTCCCACTTGTGAGCAAGGGGCCTTCCAAGTCTTCTTGACTTCTGTGGGGGACATAGCTGGACCTGGCCAGGCAGGTTTATCAGGCCCAGTTCCAACTCCATCCCTTTAGGGTCCTGACTCGCCTCTCCATGGCCTCCTGTGCTGTTCAGAGCTTCTGGCTCTGCCTCCAGGACGAAGTCCCCCATGCTGGCTTGGGAAGGCCTACAGCCACTGATGCCTCTGCCTGAGTAGGTCCTGGGAGCATCTGTTGAGCCATTCAGCCAACCAAGAAAGGAGCCAGTGACGTCCTTGGCAAATGTATGAACACCTCCGAAAACCATCTTGAAACAGCAGATGGGGTATACAGGACGCATTTAGACAATCAGTCTCCTATGAGTTACTTTGTAATTAGTAATCTAAAAATTACTTATCTGTTCTCTACTGGATGTTTAGACAGATCTGCAGACCTAGCGGTCTCGGCTCCCTGAGAAGAGTCTCCTGGCCCTGCAGGAAGCACTGTGGGAAGGAGACGGAAGGAGGCCTCTCACCTGCTTGCCCAGCTCCTCCACCTTCTCCTGCAGCAGCTGTTCCACTGTCCGCAGCTGCATCTCAGCCTTTTCTACCTGCTCCTCCCGGGCTTTCAGCTTTTGCTCCAGGTCCTCCTGCCTCAGGAGAAAGTTACACACCAACGTTCACAACTGAAAAAGAATCCTCTTGGGGTTTACTCACTTTAAAGCGGAAACTGATGAAAATTCACACATCTGAGAGTGGCCATCAGCAGTGATGGTCTAAAAATGTCTGCCACAAGCCGCAAAGTGACCCTCTCTCTGAAATTCAGGAAGAGTCTGTAAACTGCTTTGTCCTCAAAGAACTGGCCTCAATTTAGCAGAGTATGGTACATGCCTGTCATCCTAGTGACTCAGGAGGAGGTAGAAGCAGGAGGATCTTGAGTTCCAGGCCAGAGGCAGCCGGCCTACCTTAGTGAAACCTGATGCAAAATAAAAATTTTAAAAAGGGCTGGGGATGTAGTCAATGGTGGGGTGCTTACCAGCACAAGGCCCCAGATTCAATCCTCACCCAAAAGAAAGAAGGAAGGAGAGAGAGAAAAACCAAAAAGAACTGCTCCCAGGATTTTAATCAGAAATGACCTGCACACAGAGTTCCCCTGTGTTACTGTGCCCCAGTGGCTCACCTCTATGATGGGGTTACTGGGACCTGTGGCCCTGGGCAGAGGGGTGTTCAGGGTCTGCTGGCTGTTTGCCTTCCCTCCCCCACCCGTCCTTGGCATCTGCCTGAGGGTGCCCCACTCACCCGCTGTGCGCCCAGCCACCTGGCCTCCTCCTCCCTCTCACAGTTTATGGGCTCTGGCTGGCCTCTCTGCTCCCGCAGGCGCTGGACCTCCTCCACGTGCTGGGCCTGCACCTCCTCCAGCCTTAGGCCTGCGCTGCACAACTGCATGCAAGGACGACAGTTTCAGTATGACTGGGCTCCCACTAAGGCCACCTTAGTGCTGGGGTGGAGCACAAGCATGGCAGCCTTCAGGTACAGAGCCAGGCTCCCGTCAACCAGAGGCCTTCCTGAAGCTGGGTAGGAGAACTGGTGCCTGTGGTGCTCAGAACAGATGTACAGCAGGATTCCTCTCCACTGACCCACAGCTCAAGGGGAGCTCCTGCCAGCGCAGGGTTCATGCTTCTGAGACTCAGCTATGGCCTGGGCCTGGAGTATGCTTAACACACTGCAGCACTGGGTCCCTGGCCACAGGGGGCCACAGAGCCCGTTGGGGTTGTGAGTGATTGTTTTCATTAAGTCATGCCATGGTATTTTCAGTCACATCATTGTGGTTGTGAAAGCTGGATGCTGAATAAGGGAGACAGGAGAATTGATGCTTTTGAATTATGGTGCTGGAGACAATTATTGATATACTATGAACTGCCAAAAGAACCAACAGATCTGTCCTAGAAGAAGTGCAACCAGAGTGCTCCTTGGAAGCAAGGATGGCTAGAATTCATCTGATGTATTTTGGACATGTTGTCAGGAGGGACTGATCCCTGGAGAAGGACGTCATGTTTGGGAGAATGGCAGTCAATGAAGAAAAGGAAGACCCTCAACTACATGGACTGACACAATGGCTCCAACAATGGGCTTAAGCATAAAAATATCACATGCCTGGCACACTGTCAGGAAGTGTTTCATTCTGTTGTACCTGACTCAATGGCACCTAACAACCACAATAACATGCGTAGGTGGTGCACACGTCTAATCCCACCCACTCTGGAGGTAGAGTCAGGAGGATCACAAGTTTGAGGCCAGAGGCAGCATGTGTAACTTAGTAAGTCCATGTCTCAAAATAAAAAAGAAAAATGGGCTGAGGATGCAGCTCAGTGGTACAGCACTTGCAAATTATGTGCAAAGTCCTGGAGTGGACCCTCAAGTACTGCAAAAATAAATAAATGAATGAACAAACAATATGCAACTTAGTCAACTCCCTGATGTAAGCATTTAGAGGTAAGATGTAAATACAATTTAAACCAATCTGACTTGAGGCCTCATCCAGAATACACAGAATTTCCTTGGCACCCTGAAAGAACTGGCTGATTCACCTTTGAGACTTCAGATAGGAGTGGGAGTCACAGCACCTTTGGGGGCCCAGGAAAAAGGGAAGACAACAGCTTCACTCTTGGGCCTGGTGAGGGCCTGACCAGCTATGTGACCTCTGGCTAGCTGGATAACCTCTCTGGGCTGGACCAGGCATAGCAAAGCTGTAAATATATTTCTGACACTCCTCCTGGAACCAGACAAATACCTCCAAACACTGTACCTACTCACCTGGGCTCGACTTTCTTCAAGGCTCTCTGTCAGCTCTGACTGCAACATTCTCAAGTTCTGACACTCTTCATTCATACGTTCAAGTTCAGCTTCAAGTTTTTGGATTTGTTCACTCTGTTTTTAAAAAATCAATTTAACAAGTATAAGAAATATCTTAGTTACCTGACACATTTAATGCAGAGACTTCAAAAACTAATAGAAAAGAAGAAATTGCAAAATTTAAAGCCTTCATGAGCCCAAAGCCCACATGTGACCCTCTGGTGTACTTGCTCCGTCCCTCTTCCACATAAGCGCACTATAGCACAACTGGCAGCAGAAAGCATGTGGTGAGTCGGAGGCAGTGTGGAACTGTCTTCCTCACTGGGCTTGGACCATTTCCCTCAGGCACAGTGGAACCTGGTTTTTAATGGCTACATCGCAATTACCTGTTCACTTCGTATTGATGATGCAAACTGATTCCAGTTCTATTTTGCTGTTATAAGTAAATACCACAGCAATGGAAATACCTCCAGCTAAATGTTTTTGTAGTGCCCTTGGGTGTGATCCCCAGATGCAGAATCACGGATTCACCATGTAGGGCATTATTGAGGCTTTTGATACCTATTTTCCCAAACTGCCCTCTGAGAGAGTTATTGCAGTTGACCCTCTGGTCAGCAGGATTTAAGTCCATTCTACTTTTTCTAGATCTCTGGGATTGGCCCAAGCTGTCTCAGTGCCCCAGCTCCCCCAGGACTGGCTTATACTGCCCTTCACTCCACACACTTCCCACCATGGGCACCCGCCTGTGCAACATCTGTTGGCAGCTAAGACTCTGTCTCGCCCAGCCCCTGCCAGTGGCCTCCATGAAGGCTGGAGCCTGGGCCTCACCCGCTGCTCCTCCCGGGACTCCTCCTCCTCCAGCCTCTGCACCAGCAGCTGGATGGCAGCACGGTTCTTCTCCTCCTCAGCCTGGTGGCTGGAAGCCTCCTCTTCCAGTTGAACAACCTTGCAGTTGAGCTGTGACAGTTCATCTTTGTATTTCTGACTCTACAGCAAAAAGGGTTAAAACACAAATTGAAAAACATACTTTCAAGCTAGGAGCTTATTCAGATCATGCCACTGGCTCCCCATCCAGGGCCAGCCTTGCTACAGTGGGGGCACCTGTCAACTTCTGGAGATGTTTTGTGTTGTCACACCAGGTGGGAGGGAGCTACTGGCTCAGGTGGGTGGGGAGCACCTCTGGCCCCACTGTCAGCGGTTGGTGTTGAGGACTGGAAGCCCCACTGTCCCTGTTCCCTTGCAGAAGAGAGACCCACCCAGGCCCAGAAGTGGTTCTAAGACTAACAAACTACATTCTGAAGACCTTTTGTGTCTTTCTCATTTCCTGAGTGGTTACTTCTGAAGGATTTTAAGCAATTTAAAATAATAATTTAAAAAAACTCATCTAATTAAACTTGAGGTGAGATGTCTTTATGATCTCCTCTGGTCTGTCACTGAACGTACTAACACGGCATTCAGCAGGGGCACATAACCCTAAATTGTATAGTTGGCTTTTTCTCAATATCCAATGCCCAGCAGAGAGTGGATATTCAACAAATGCCCAGGAGAAAAGCAAAGGCCCAAGGCATGGAAACAGCAGCTGGGAAGTTGGCCTCGCAGCTTCTCCCTGTGGAAAATCCAGCCACTCTCAATTTTCATCCCTGCCTGTCTTCACATAACCACAGTTCTGCTTATTTGCTTTTCCTACAGCGGGCAGTTTTGGGGTTGAGGTGCCGGAAAGCTGCAGCACCCAGGCGGCTGGTGACACACCTCTCCCCAGAGCTGTGCTGATTCTACAGGGCGGTGTGGGTTTCAGAGCTTACAAGGGAACCCGGAGGCAATTGCAGTTTGGACTCATGCAGGGTGAGCATGTCTCCTAGGCATCCTCAGCTCTTCTCAGTGAATTCATTCCATGTCATTCCTTCTGCAGAACCTCAGGACTGAGGGGAGAGCATTTCTACCACACCATAAGCTCCTGGCTACTCTATCTGAAGACTGATATCTCTCTCTCTCTCTCTCTCTCTCTCTCTCTCTCTCTCTTTCTCTCTCGCTGTTTATATTTCTTTGTGAAAATTAAAATTGATTTTCAATATTGGTACATTTATATGTCCTCTGAGGACAGCGGTAATTTCATTAATAGAAATGGGATCTTCCTCCAACCCCTTGGATAAACTACTCAATTTTCTACTATTCCTCTTTAGTATTTACAATATTTGGGAATAGCTGGGGGAAGTGGCACACACCTGTAATCTCAGTGACTCAGGAGGCTGAGGCAGGAGGATTGCAAGTTCGAAGCAAGAGGCAGGTTGCATAATTTAGTAAGACCCTGCCTCAAAAAGTAAAAAGTGGGCTGGATGCAGCTCAGAGGTAGAAAGTTTGCAAAGTACATTAGAGGCCCTGGGTTAACCCCCCAAGTATCAAAAAAAAAAAGTCTTGGAGAATAATTTTGAGCTTACAAAACAGTTGGAAGAAGAGAATGTCACGAGGAAATCCACCCTTCTCAGCATCTGTGCTGCCATCGCACTCTCCAGGGCATGTGCCACTAAGCTGGCACACCCACGGCGTATTCGCACACAAGCACACCACCTGCACATGGTTTCTACTCCCAGCCCTAGGGTGCATTTCACGACAGGAGCTCCGGCTGCCTGTGGCCGCTGCACCAAGAAGGCAGCCTCCTGGCCTGTCACTCAGCCTGCAGTGTCCCAAGAGCCACCCTCCCCAGCCCAGGGTGCCACCTGTCATGCTGTCCCTGCCTCCTCAGGCTTGGGTCTTGTCACAGCCTTTGTCGTCTTATTGTGGACATTTTTGACAAATACAATCCCTCCTTTCAATAGTTCCTCATTTGAGGTTCGTCTGATACTTCCTGGTGACTCAGGTGGTGCTGTGGCTTCTCAGGACCCTGCAGATACCATCTGTGGCTAGTGACAGGTTCATGGTGACCACCCCCTTAGTTTCTAATGTACACCCCCACCTCACACTGGAGAAACTGCCTCCTGTGTAGGTGCTTACACAAACAGATATCTGCACCATAGGTGAGTCCCCTGGACCCAACAAGCCTTTAGGCCTGATTTCTGCTATACAAATCACACTGGTGACAAGGGCTGCTGCACAGACACAGCCTGTGCATCTGGTGTCACAGGGACACATGTTCTGGATCAACAGGACCGCATCCCACAGCCTCCCCGGCAGGGTTTGTGCCTCCATGCTCTCCTCTGCCTTGTGACCTGGACACCACATGCCCATGGGGGGCTTCCCTGCGGCTCCAAGGGACCCAGATGGAATGATGGGCGGGGGTGAGCCCTCCTGAACCCTCTTCTTAGGACATCTGCCAGGAGCCTGGCCCCATAGGGAGGCCCCATGTCCATAAGCAGCGCAGAGGGGCTGCCACAGGTCACCCAGCTGCTCAGTCTTCCCCACCACGGCTCAGCCCCTGCAGAATGGGGACAAGCCCAGGAGACCTGCCTGCTTGCATCGTTGATCCTTGGGCTCCATGAGCACCTGCAGGTGGTTGTTTTATGCCAACAGATCAAGCCGAGAGCTAAAACGAACTGAACAGAATTGATAACTACATAAGATGTGTCAGCCACAACTGGATCCTACTGCCAAAAAATGTTCTACTTAAGACATTTTTGAGTCACTGGATAACTCTGAACGTGGTCTGACTGTAGGTGACACTCAGCAGTCACTGTCAACTTTCCTAAGTATGGCAGCAGGACTGTGTACCTGCACGAGCTGCCCTTGCTTTTCGGAGACGCCACTGAAGCCTTTAAGAACAGAGTGCCATATCTCAAACCCACCTTCAAATAGTGCAGGAAACACACACATGAGAAATAACAAGATAGATATAATCAGAAAAGTAAAAGCACATACCAATATGTCAGTAACAAATTTCAAACTAAGACCGTGGTAGGTGGGTGATCACTATATATTATTATTTCTAATTCTTTATGTTTAAAGGTTTTCATCATAAAAATTAGGGGAGAAAGGATGAATGGACACCTTTAACTTATTTATGAAAATGCTGCAGACATAAGAACTGTAGCAGCTACCATGGGCCTCAGAGGGCCCCAATGGGCCATTTCCACAAGAAGCTGGATGCCAGCAAATGCAGAGACTTAAGTTTCTTCTTCAGACAGTCTGTGGTTATCCTGAGGGAGGAGGTCTGAGCAAAGCTGCCACGGGCTCACCACCTCATCAGGTTCTTGCAGTCAGGATCAGAGAAAAGTCCCCTGTGGCACCCAATGAGAGGAGGGGAAGTGACCCCTATGAACTCAACTGTGCCCCTTAAAATCCACACATTGAAGCCCTAACTACCAGTGTGATGTGATTTAGAGACAGCTTTCAGGAGATAATTCCAGTCAAATGTCCTAAAAGTAGGGTCCTAACCTAATAGGATTGGTGCCCTTATAAAAAGGGAGAGGTTCCTCCTGACCTATGAGCATGGCAAGGAAGTAGCTACCGGCAGGCCAAGAGCTGAATTGACCAGCATATCCAGCCTCCAGGCTAGGAGAAACAAGTGTCTGTCTAGTCTGAGGTGCTGTTTCAGGGCTGCCAGAGCAAACCGACACTGACTGAAGGCTATCCACCAACAGAACCTGGCCAACATGGAGAGAAATGCACAGCTGCACCCGACTAGCCTGCTTATCTCAGTGCAGAACTATCAGAATGACAGCAATAGAAACCAGGGGAAGTGTCAAACACCAGCAAGGATGTGGAGAAACTACACCCTTCATAGTTGCTGGAGGGAATGAAAAATGTTACAGCCACCCTGGGAAATAGATTGGAGTTTCTTATAAAATTAAACTTCTAACTATCATACACATTAGTCATTATAGTCTTGGGCATTTACCCTGGTGAAATGAAAATGTGTTTAGTGTTAGAAGCAATGGGTACAGCCAATACCATGGAATGCTGCTCACAATAAAGAGAATCTCAATCTCAATCCCCCCCCCCCCCCCCCCCCCGTCTCACACACACACACATACGGCTAACTCTCTAGAGATTTCCAGTGTGAAAAGGGCATCCCCAGATGCCACACTTTGACAACTGCACTTATATAATATTTTGAAATGATAAACTTTAGAAAGGGAGGAGAGATTGGTGGTTGCCAAGGGTTGGAGAGGTAGGATGGCTGATGTGGTTATTAAAAGGGCAACTCCCAGGGACTTGATTGAAGAAGTGGATACAGCAATCAACACAGATGATAAAACTGTTCAAAACCCAGCACACACACACACACACACACGCGCGCGCGTGCGCGCACACACATGTGAAACTGGGGAAATCTAAATACTGCCTATGGACTATATCAGTTTCAATACCTGAACTGTGATGCTTGCTAAGGAGTGAACTATGTCTTTCCTCAAGTTAAATTTGTGTGTGTGTGTGTGTGTGTGTGTGTGTGTGTGTGTGTGTGTGTTACTGAGGATTGAATCCACAGCCTTGTTCTTAACTGCCAGTACCTCAGAATATGACCATACTTTAAGATAGGTCTTTAAAGATTTACTGTGCTAAAGCGAGGTCATATGCGTGGATCCTAATCCAATGTGACTGGTGTCCTCATAAGAGGTGAGTAGGACAGATACACACAGGAAGATGACCACTGAGAAGACAGGGAGAAGATGGCCACCTAAAAGCCAAGGGCAACTCCTCAGAAAAAAAAAAATTGTGCTGACACCACCACCAGGCTTCCAGCCCACAGCACTGTGAGAATAAATTTCTCTTGTTTAAGCTCCTACTGTGTTACTTTGGGAGGGCGGCCCTTTAGGAGTGATGTAGCTATTATGCTGTAATTTTGCAAAATGTTACTACTGGGGGAAATTGGACAAATATTTAAGAAATTTCTCTGCATTTCTTACAACTACATGTGAGTATATACTAATGAACACAATAATTTTAATTTAAAAAGGTTAAAGGCATAAGAAGTTCAAGTTCTATTGTATAGTAACTACAGATAATGATAATGAACTGTGTGCTTATATAATCTAGAAGGTTTTGAATATTTTCTGTTAGGTAGGTTAGCTTAGCCTTCACCAGACCAAAGGGAGGAAGAAAAGGATCAAAATAACTCCTGCCTGGGTGCGGTGGTGCACACCTATAATCCTAGCAAGAAAGCAGAGCCAGGAGGATCGCAAGTTCCAGGCCACGGATACCCTGCATAACTTAGCAAGACCTTGATTCAAAATAAAAAATAAAAAATGGATTGCGAGCGCAGCTCAGTGGTAAAGCACTTGCAAAGTATGTGCAAGGCCTTGGGTTCAACCCCCAAGTACCACCAAAACAAAACAATAATAAACCCTCCTGTATTCAGCCATAAAGGATGATAAGGACTGTGTGGGACAAACTCCACCCCTGACCCCCAGCCATTGGAAAGGACAACGTTCAGTGGATTCTGCTCCCTTATCAAGATTGATGGCTGCCTAGATTCCAAGTCTTTTGAAAGGGCTGCCTCTGAGCCCATTCCTTTGAAGGTATGGAGGAGTCCGTGAACCCATTATAGACACAGACCCCAGTGTGAAGCATTTCTTTCCTCTCCTGAAGGCCCAAACTTCTCTATTAAATCATATTTAAATTGGGTCTGGGCAACAGATCTTCTCCATTGCCCACCTTCGCTTCTCGAAGGTGTACTATCTTTTAATATACCTTGTCTTCTCTACTCTAACTTTTGTGTTGGTATAAATTTTTTTTTTTTTTTTTAGGTACTGAAGGTTGAACCCAGGGCCTCATGCTTGTATGCCCTGCAAGTGTTGGGCCACTGAGCTACACCCTCAGCCCATTTTTTTACTTTTTGAGATAGGGTCTCACTAAATTACGCAGACTGCCTCTGGTCTCAAATTTGCAATTCTCCTACCTCCACCTCCTGAGCCATTGGGATTATAGGCGTGCACCACCGCGCCAGACTCAGAGTATAAATTCTTGTATACACTTAACACAAATGGACCAAGCTTTGTGGCTGCCGGTCTCCCACACCGATTCTCCTGTGAACATGTGGCAGACACTTCACATAGCATTTTTTTTTTCCTGCGGTACTGGGGGTTGAACCCAGGGCCTCGCACTTGCATGCTCTGCAAGTGCTGGACCACTGAGCTATACCCCCAACCCATTTTTTTACTTTTTGAGACAGGGTTTCGCTAAGTTACACAGACTACCTCTGGTCTCGAACTTGCGATCCTCCTGCCTCTGCCTCCCAAGCCGCTGGAATTACAGGCGTGCGTCACTGCGCCTGGCTACTTCACATAGCATTTCTAACAGCACCCTGAAATGAGTCCTTCAGAACTCTTCAGTACACCTCACCTCACTGGTCCCTGTGCTCAGCTTCAGTTCTCTAGACTCCTCCCAGCATTCTGGCCTCTGCTCTAGCTGCACTTTATTTCCAGTTTCCAGGGACACCCTGGCTTGGAAACCTGAGGTAACTGCGAGGTGGTGGCAGAAGCACTCTCCTGTATAGCCTGAAGGCCTCATTTTCTGCTGCCTACATCCATATGACTATGGCATCAGACCTTGTCAGATCTCAGAAGGTAAGCAGGGTTAGGCCTGGTTAGCACTTAGATGGGAGACCACCTGGGAACTCCAGGGGAGAAGGACCGGGCAACCCACTCCCCAAAAAACAACCATTGAAAAACTCTATGAATAGCAGAGAAGCACAATAGTGTTTCATCTGTTGTACGCAGGGTCAGTATGAGTTGGACACAGACTCCAGGGCACCTAACAACAAGTCCTTACGCCGCTGAGGGATGACAAACTTATTCCTTTGCCTCCTTTTTCCACTTCTCTCCTGTCCCTTCCTCCTAGGCTTTCCAGTGGGAAGAAATTTTCTTCCCAGCAATTCACAACCTCTGCTAATGCTGCTCTTTGCGTGGTTCAAAGGCTGGGAGAAGGAAAAATGCACCTACCCTGGCCCATCAGGGTGAGATGCTGCACTTCCATCTGCGCCATCTCCCTCTCTTCCGGCTCCAGTACCCTCCCACTCTCAGAGTGCCCCTGGTGCTGACCAGAGCTGAGCCAGGCTTCATTCCCCAGCTCCTAGAATGGAAGGAGCAAACACGGCTTGCCCAGCAGGGCTGATCCCCCTGACACCTGGAGCCACTCACTCTCTTGCCCCTGCTGAAGCAAAGCCTGTGACCCAGAGAGGTAATTGACTGGCTTCACAATTCAGAGAAGCAACCCTCTTAGCAGCACCCTTGGGTCCATCTGACACAGTGTAAAATGGCCAGTGGGTCACTAAACTTCATCTTATGCCTCACCCTTCTCTCTGGCCACAACTCCTCTGGCCATGGCGGTCTAGAGACACCGGTAGCCTCTCCCTCTGTCTGTGCTGAGAAATCTCCTTCCTCTCTGGAGACCTTCCAAGGACTCTTTGACTTTTGCTTTCATCTTTCATTTTCTCCTTCCAGACATTGAACCCGTACATGCTGCATCTTGTGGGCATGCATCACACAGGTAAATGTTTCTAGGACATTCACCACTAAAAGACTCCCTTATCATTATAAATGGGCCAGGGATCGGGGAAGAACAGCCCCAGCCATTGCAAGAAGATATCCATGGGACAGGTACCAGCTCATATAAGCACTCACTTGGCTTAGACTCATGGCTAAATCCCTGGCTAGAATTTTTTTTTCTTTTTTTTTGATTCAATCTCCAGTCTTTTTTTTTTTTTCTTCTTCTTTATAATGGTACTTGGGGGTTGAAGGCGTTCACACATACTTTGTAAGTGCTCTATCACTTGGCTGCAGCCCCAGCCCACTTATTTTTGAGTCAGAGTCTCACTAAGTTATGTAGGCTGCCTCTGGCCTCAAACTCTGATCCTCCTGGCTCTGCTTCCTGAGTCCCTGGTTACAAGCATGTGCCACTGCACCAGCAGACAGGACTTTTCTTAACATTTGCAACTCTGTCTCTGACTTCTGCCTCAGCTCCCAGGCTCTGCCTTGGTGGCGAGGAGATCCCTCCCCTACCTACTCTCATCCCTCTCTCTCAGGTCCCTCCACTGCATCCTGCTCTCTCAGCTAAGGCAAGATTAAGATAAGGCCACACTGGGGGAAGGAAGGGGAGAAAAAACTTATGCACTGCTCTGCCAAAGCCCCTCCTGGGGCTACGAGTGTGCAATGGGGACCAAGCACAACACAGGGCTTAATGCTGCCAACAGTCCTTTTTTCCTCTCTTTTTCTTCCCAGGTTTTTCCTCTCATTTCTACTCCTCCCAACTGTGGTTTTAGATATGCTCTTCCTGGGCTGCTACCACTGCTCTGCCTTGGCTTGGGAAAGAAAAATTCTCACCCAGTTTGAGGTGAACTAACACTCAGGCCACAAACGGGCTAGGGCCCCAAGAACCCATGCCAAGAAGCCCCCACAAGCAACCTCAGATCAGAGGTGGCGACCTGCAGGCAGCATGTATATGCTGCTCTGAACACCTCAGGTGGACCAACTTCACCCTACCTGCCTTTGTGGCACTAGCGTCTACAACTCCACCTGCAGCCTCTATGGGACCTGAGGTCATCCATGCCCCTCCTTTTCAGAATTTTGCTGCTTACTGCCAGGATCTCTTCCCATCTCTCTGTAGGAAACAAAGAAAAACTCCTGAGACCTTGGTTACCACCTTCTTATTGGAAGAGGACCTCCTTAGATCTCCGCAGGCATTTTGTTTCTGGGTTTACACTAAAGGAAGGAGAAAAGAGAGGTTTAATTTCCAAATTCTTTTTCCTCAGATGGTCTCTACCTCTCAGTCTCTAGCACAGAGAACTTAATCCAACCCTCTGGCGTATTTGCCCTGGCCATAGTCAGATTCTTAGTTACTTTTAGTTGGGATGCCAAATTGCTCCAGAAAGGAAGGACAACTGTCATGGCCTCAGGCTGAAGGGGGCCACCCCAAAGTCCACGGGATAACTAAGATCTCTAGAGGGCACGCTCAAGGGAGTGCATCCCTAGTTGACCTGGGGGAAGGCAGGGGCACCCGCCTCCCAGACATGCTGCCCTCCCTTTCACATGGAAACTCAGAAATGCCAGCTCCCAAGAATTCCCTTTAGGGATGCATCCTGAAACACTATAATAAATTGGATCTTTTCTTCAACTTGACTTTCTCAATGATATAAGCTAAGTGGTGGGAAAATTTGGTCCATCTCCAGAGAGTCCATCACCAGCTTCTAATCTCCCTCCAGATAAGGCTCCCTGCTCCCTCCATAGCTCCTCTGTCTCTCTCTTCCCCTTTGCTCTCTAGATCCCAGCCTCTCATACCCAGGACAGGCACCCTGCTGCAAGGTAACCAGTGGGGAACAGGGCCTTGTCAGGGTCCATGTTCCCTTCCCTTCTGCCCAAGTTTTCTTCTGGCTGTAGCTGGCTCCTCTGTTCCTGATGACTTGGGCTGCTTTGCTTTCCTCCTGCCCACTGTTTCCCTCTTCCAGCTGTGGCAGCCTAAGAGGCCCTAATAGTGACTTCTGCCACCTGTTCTAGGGATGCTTCCCCTCCCCTGGTGGTCTCAGAGAAACTCCATCACTCCTTCTCCCAAGTGCTGGCATCACTGCAGTACATCACCATGCCTGGCCTATATAACATCTTATGACCTTTTTCTGATAAATCCACTCTGAGTTCTATGGCTTTAAAGTAGTTATCAAACTGCAATCATAGAGTTAACATGTAAAGGGTTTTGGCTCTCAGCTTTCAATCTACTTTCTCTCTCTTTTGCAGCCTTCTGCTGGTACCAAGATAATTTAATTATTCAAGGTTGGGTGGAGGATAGACTCATTTGAGACCAAAAGAAAAAGGACTTATACTACCAGTTTCCTTAGGTTTACACATGACCCACCACCTAAAAAGGCCAAAGGGCAAAATCTCCCTCTATTGATAGGTTTAGTAAGTGCAACAAATTTAGCATATTTCAGCAGGGGTAACCAATATTCTCAGATGGGAAATTCTCATTAAAGTTTATAGAAGGGCTGAGTGTGGTAGCACACACCTGTGTTCTATCTAAAACAGCCCAAACCACCCTAAAACACAAGTCTTTAGCTGTTGAGATAAACTTAATCTCCCCTTTCTCCTGAGCCAACTCCTCTACAGGACAAACAAACCCCTTCCCTCTGCCAGTGCCTAAAAACCAAAGAGAGGATGGACATTCAAGCCAAGCTCTTAGTTTCATGTTAGTATTTCTGCTCAGCTGAGGCTAGACTGCCTTCATCTTTTTCATGATTAGGCATGATTCCCCTTCCTTCAGCTGGGATCATAGAATTTTTGCTCATTTACGCTTACACTTCCCTCATGTAGGCAACATGGATCCAGACTGTAAGTTCTTCCTACTTCCTATTTTTCCTATATGCCTTTCAACCAGCCTAACTTATTTTTCCTACTTAGATCAGGCCCACAGTTTGATGTTTTACGGTTGTTTCCTATTAATATCAGAGCTTTCCTCACGGGTCTTCCATTGACCTTCAGAATGCAGCAGCGTCTTTTTTAAATTTTTTTCCCCTCATTTGAGTTATTCCTTTCCCTACAAAATAAGGCCATTAACTTCTAAAACATCTGTTTTTACCAGTACGAGGGTTTCTCTACTGCTTTATAGTATAGTCACTTTGCTTCATATTTCAGATTAAAAGGTAATACCAGATCCAAATGGCAGGTCCCTTATTTTGAGGAACTTGTTTACATAAGGTACCCAGTGGGTCCAAAAGGGGAATTTAAAACCCTCCTATATCTCTTAGTTCCCAAAGCCTTGTGGCCATGAACTGCTACTCCTTTTGAGTTCCCTACCCATATTGTGGCCTCCCATTCTGTCAGATCTTGGAAGCTAAACAGATTTGGGCCTGGGTTAGTACTTGGATGGGAGACCACCTGGGAACATCAGGTGCTTTGGCTTGGGAGAAGGTCCTGGTAACCCACTCCCAAAAAACAACCAGCCATTGAAAACCCTATGAATAGCAAAGAAGCACTAACAATAGTGTTTGGCTTGTTGTATGTAGGGTTGCTTTGAGTCAAGACACTGACTCAACAGCACCTAACAACAACAAACAACCCATACACAAGCTAGACCTCTTCAGACCCATACAAAAAAGAGACACACGCCATATCTGGGGAGGTAACTGTATAAAACTGACTACGATAAAATTAAGAGTGAATACATAAGAGCCAAACTTTGGCCCTCATTGACTAATGACAAGAATAAGCCTTGGTTCTTTCAAACTAATACTTGATTCCTGCCAACCAAATGGTATGCTTAGTTCTGTCAAAGCTAAGAGGGTGCAACCCAGCTTGAGCCAATGAGGACAAACTCAGCTGGAGCAGCTGAGAGGATAAGACTAAATTTTGCCATTAAGTAAGTTTCTAGAATCAGGCTAAGTGGACTAGCCCTGATTCTCAGGTTCCTGAGTGGCAGAGGGATGCCTTAGTCATTGAAGGACACTCCTTGTATTCTTTTTTCCAGATGGGTAACTCTCTATCCGTTCCTAATAAGTTGCCTCTTGTTGTTAGGTGCCATCGAGTTGGGTCTGACTCATAGTGACCCTCATAGGGTTTTTAGTGGCTGATTGTTTCGGGATTGCTTCGGGAGTGGACTGCCACATCCTTCTCCTGTTTTTGTGGTGCTGGGAATTGAACCTGGTGCAGTGCAGCACTCTACCAACTGAGCTAAACCCAAGCCAACCTTTAAGATATAGACATTTCCTTTTCTACCACCATGTAACCTCAATACAAATGAGAGGCCAAAGGAACATGGCCAAAATAAGGAAGCATTAACTATAGTACTATCTTATGACTACGTCCTTTTTATAAAATGATAGAAAAATTATCAAAAGTACCCTATGTCCAGGATCTCTTTTACCTAAGAGAAGACCCAGACCTATGGAAACAATACAGGCTTGACCTCAAAATAACAACTCTAGCTAATAAGGCAAAACTCACTCCTTCTTTAGACTTCCCCTCCCCCACTGCTAAGTCAGAAAAACAAAACTTTTTGGTCACCTAACCTGCTGGACCAATGAATCCAGTACCCCTTGTCCAGGTTCTCTAAAGGAGACCTCAGAGCTAAGTATCCCTGATTTCTTTCTCTTGTTCTTCTACCTTTTAGATATACAAGCAAGCACAGGGAACATACATGTATCCTCATGGTTAAAGTTTGTGCCCTAACAAATTGGCTTATATATAAGTGCTTAAACTTTAAGTTTTGCTATGGGTATTTTCAACAACATGGGTAAGATAAAAACTCAAAAGGCCCAGTGAAAGTGATTATAGGCAAAAGGACAAGCCCAATTAATAGGTTTTAGTCTAGGGAAAATATATATTTCCCCAGGCAAATTAAAACCTGCCTCCTCAGAGGAATCCCAGGCAGAAGGATGATATTCTACAGAGACCAATACCAGCCACTGCTGTCATAGTTTGAATATTAAAGTGTCCCCCAAAGGTCATACGCTTTCACGTTTGGTCTCAAGCTGGTGGTACTATTTGTAGAGGTCATGGAACTTAGGTGTTGGGTCTTAGTTTTGCAGAAGTGATGTCACTGGAGATGGGCCTGGGGACGTTTTTACCCTAGACCCATGGCCCAGCTCTCTCCTCTGATTCTGGCTCACAAAGATGTAAGGTTGTATGCCGAGAGGCCCTGCTTCCTGCGACTGCCATGCCTGTCTTACCACAACTATGGATTGATCTACTAACTGTTAGCCCTCAATAAATCTCCTTCCTCAATTTTGGGTTAAGTTGGATTTTCTGCTTCAGGGATGCCACCTGACTAACATTATACAACTGCTGTGAACAGCCAGGGAACTTGGTAAAGGACTGTCCACAGCGGGGTCCTAAACAGTAGGGCCTGTGCAGCTTGGTGGACAGGGCACCACCGTAAGTAGTGAGTGCCTGCTGCTGAAGGTGGGACAGGCCTTCAGTCAGCTTCAAAGGCGACTGCACTCAACAGCTAAGAGCTGCCAAGGTTCCCTGGTGAGGCCTACCTCCAACAACTACAGATGACTGTCAAGGTGCCTCTGGGTGACTCATGATGGGGAGGTACAATGTTCCCTTCCTTTCAGATACGTGGGGCTTCATGTTCTGCCCTAATCAATCACCCAGTAACCTTCCTAAGTAAATCTGTGTAGTGACCAATGTTGGTAGAAATGCCCAAAACCACGAGATTCTTTTAGAAACTGTCTGGCTGTCCTAACAGTGATATATTGTGAGGGCCCAGAAAGTACCGTTCTTCTACTACACAGGAAAAGAGACTAGCAGACCCAGCAGCCAAACAATACAGAAGGCTTTATTAAAACATGGTTATAGAGCTGGACATGGTGGCCCACACCTGTAATCCCAGCAACTCTGGAGGTGAAGGCAGGAGGATTGCAGGTTCGAGGCTGGAGGCAGCTTGTGTAACTTAGCTAGACCCTGTCTCAAGATAAACAAATAAAAAAGGGGATGGAGGTGCAGCTCAGTGGTAGAACACCTGCAAAGTATGCACGAGACCCTGGGTTCAGCCAACTACTACCACAAAACAATAAAAACGGGGTAACAGAGTTCTTCTGCTTCCCGATAGCAAAATTTGTGAGCTGCATGTGTAGCCAGCAGACTATGTGTTACTAAAGCTCTAAAAACAAAAGTCCTCATGAGATCAGCTTCTGCCAAGACGAAAGAGCCCCTACCAGGTCCTTTCAAGCACACCCATTACAGTAAAACTACAGGGACATTCTTAATAAAACCTATAAGGACATCCTGATGACAATATTGCTTTATACCTATAAGCTATTAAAATGCCTGGTTTCTCTTCAAACAAGAAAAGGGGACATCCTAACTTCTTATATACAAAGATAAGTCTCATTTATAAACTTGTTAGTACTTATAACCCTGTTTTATGTTTAAATTGCTTCTTGATTGATTGTCTTTTAGGCACTGTTAATATCATATAGCTCAATGGCTACAACCTTATGCTATTTTCCTTTTAATCTATGAAATCCTAGAGATCGTCTTGGGGTTCTTCTTTTGTGTCCTGCCAAATTCTCATTATTTATTACCATCAGTATGCTTTTACAGCCTAAGGGACCTCACTTTTCAACCCAAATGTTAACATAATGAGCACAGCTGTCCTACATCATTTGGCTTTAGATTTCCTCACAACTGCTTAAGGAAAACACTTGTGCCATTATCCAAGTTAAATGCTATCTGCACCTATCTTCGAAAACTCTGCTAATGTCTCTTCTGTTATGCCTGACTTATAAAATCAAGTTTAGGCTGTGTCAGACAATACCTCTCCTTTAGATGAAACTCTTTGGGAATGGCTTACTGGATTGTCCTGGTGGAAATGGGCTATAGCAATAATAATCATGGTCATCATAACTTTAACATTTGGGACTTCCCCACTGAACTGTTGTTTTAACTTCATTTCCTCTTATTCACAGTTGATTCATCCTTAAATGGTATGAAAGCAATCCAGTCCGATATATGTGGGTTCTCTGGACTCTCCTGTGGCTGGAAATCAGCAAGAGTGGGAACCCTACACTCCTCTATACCCCTTCTCAGCTGGAAGTATGCAGAATGATGTATTGCCCACTATTCTAAATTATTTCAGGGTCCCAACTCTTGAGGGTGGAATGTTACATAGGTTTGCTTAGCCTTTACCAAGTCAAAAGAAGGAAGAAGTGGATTAAAAACAAGTCCTGCTGGGAATATATCCAAAGGGAGATGAGTCAGCATACCACGGAGACACCTGCATCTCCATATTCAATGCAGCACTTTTCACAATAGCAAGGATATGGAACCAACCAAGGTGCCCATCAACAGGAGAATGGATGAAAAAAAATTATGGTATATATGTACAATGGAATACTACTCAGCAATCAAAAAAATGAAATAAAGTCATTTGCCACAAATGGATGGACCTGGAGAACACCATTTTAGGCGAACAAACAGAAGCTCTAAAAGAGAAATATCTTATGTTCTCAGTCATATGTGGGAGCTGAATCTTACTTAAAGGAAGAAAAAATCCTATACATAAGTTGATATATTAAAAATGCACAATTAAACTTAGGGGAAAAAGGGCAATGTAAAGAGTAGAAAAGAGGAGGGAGGGAACTAGCAGAGGGAAATGAAGATTGCAGAAGGCAGGATGGGGAGGAGAGTCAACATAGAAGGATAAAGGGGGAGAGGATAATATCAATGTAAACAATGGAACTTTATGAGTACATTGGAAAAATAGGGGAATATAACCCAAGTATGCATTTGAGTTTTACTACAGATTAGTCATAAGGCTTCATAAATTTTGTAAGTTGATAAAAGTGTAACCAAAAGTGATATAGTAATTGCATAATGGAAAAAGCCAATGCTGTATTACTCTATACCCCACCATCATTTACCAATAAAGGGAGAAAAAAAATAACTCCTACATTCAGCCATGAAGGATGATACAGACTGTGTGAGACACGTCACCCCAAGCAATTGAAAAGGATAATGTTCAGTGGGTTCTGCTCCCCTCTGAAGAGCAATAGCTGCCTGGATTCCTGACCTTGTGAAGTGTCTGCCTCAGAGCCCATTCCTTTGAAGGCACTGGGGAGTCCATTAGCCCCTTCTAGACAAAGACCCACATGTAGAGTGTTTCTTTCCTCCTCTGAAGACTCAAACTCCTCTATAAAAAGCACACTTAACTTTATGTCTGGGAAGTAGCTCTTTTCCATTGTTCACCTTCACTTCTTGAAGATGTACTCTTTTAATAAGCTTTGTTTGTCTTCCCTACTATAACTTCTGTGTTGACTATAAATTCTTTTACACTCTGAACACAAACGGACCAAGCTTTGCTGCTGCCAGCCTCCCAGACTCACTGTCCTTGTGAATATGTCAACATAAAGAAATGATAAATATGGATGGAGTTAGCTACATTTAACCTGATTTAAATGCTATACAACGTATACATGTGTCAAAATATCAAAGAGCACACTGTAAATATGCATATTTTAATACTTCTATGAACCAGGTAAAATTAATTTAAATTAAATTAGAAAAGCAACCAGGATGACACATGCCAGCATATATGTTTGATCCTTAATCATTCAGTGCAAAAGCCACTAAATGTAACCAATTTCCAGATGTCATTTGCATATGGGCACAAAGGGAGAGCCAGTGTGGGTGGTCAGTGCCTACACAGGGCGAGAAGGGCATATACACAGGGGACAAAGGGACACTGATCAAATGGTAAATACATTGAGGATGATGGAAACCAGGATTCATTGGAGAAATAAGGCACAAATACAGAAAGAGAGAAAAATATAATCATATGTGGTATTGGGTTGAGATTGAATATATGAGTTTGAATTCGGTCTTCACATAGAAGCATGTATCAATAAATAGACTTGAAAGTATATGCAGATGTATACATATATAAACATACACTCCCTAGCTATGGAGGGCACCTGGAAGCTACTTGCCCCAGAACCAATGAGCACATCTAGTGCTCCAGTGCTCTGAAGATCACTGTTTGGTAAAAGTAACCGAGGCAATGGCTGGCTCCAGAGAGCAGGGGAAGAATGAGAGGAACCTGGAACATCTCAAGGTACCAGAAAAGAAGTGCTCAAAAGAATGATCCATCCAAAGAACCCAGAAGTCACCTTCAAGGGCTGCCACTGTCTAGATTTTTGATAATTAGAGCATGACAGTAAATATTGATGTTCATATACCCACTGAATAGAAACGGGGGATATAAATTAAAAAGTGGGGAGAAGAAAGTCCTGCTATTCAGGAGAATGCCAATGAGTGAAAAGACAGTGGAGTGAGTCACCCACTGGTCACAATTATAATCAAGAAACAACTGTGAAAATTCACGAGAGAGGGTTTGAGGAGCAGGATATTTATGTGATGTCAAAGTCTCTCCCATAAAACACTCACTGTAGAGGGAAAAGTAGGTTTACTGTGGAGAGGCCCAGCCAACACTGCCTACTCAAGTAATCAAAGTGCAAGTGCCCAGCCCCGGCAATGGGACAGTTACTGTGTTGCTGAGAGGATAAAATGGGGACACAGTATCATTTCTAAGTTATTCTCACCAAATGGAGAATGCCACTTGAACTACAAGGAAGAACCAGGCAAACCCCAGTGGGGTGACATCCTGTGCAGACACTCCTGCCATCTTGAAAGGGTCCCAGCCCTAAGGTCCAAGGGCAGGCTGACTGCAGGACCCTGAATGCCATTCTCAACACCTTGAAAGCAATTCTCAACACCTGGACACCTGGCAAAGGCGAACAGCGTGGGGCCTCTAGTCCTCAACAAGGTCTTCACTTTGATGGGGTGCTGGGGGCTGGCAACTCACTCTCGGATCCTTTTGGAAAAAGTTCTCTAGTTCTTTTTTGTAAGCATGAAATTATTTGAAAACAGTGAAGAAATCAAGAGTGGCATTAGCTTCTGCCAGGTATCAATACTTGACCTGTGCACTGAGCTCTTCTACTGCAAAGCAGGCTTTTTCCTTGTCTCTCTTTAATACCTCCAACTCCTTTCTGTTGAAAAAGCAAAATTCAAAATATCACTTCTCACCAACTAGCATTTTTCCCCTAGTCATCACCCACTGTGATTTCAGAGGCTTGGATCTGTGGCCACCAGACAGATGCTAGGACTGCCTCTTCACTGTCTCTGCCATTGCTGCCGCTGCCACTGGGGAGGGCACAATTGTGATCCCAAATCAGGTAGATTTAGGAATATGAAATTGTTTAAATTTGTAGAGAGAGGATAATATTTCTAGTATTATAAGAACAAACATCCCCTATGAAATTCCTCAATCACTGTTTGTTTGGTTTTTTGGTTTTTATTTTTTATTTTTTTTTGCCAAAACATGCAACTGTTCCTGTCCAGCAGCGTAAAGAGCCACTCAGCCTCACACCTGCCAGGTGTGCTATCAAAAGGGCTCTGGCAGCCCACCCAAGAATAGGCTGATTTCTTTTAGAATTTTAGACTATGGAGCTGCCATAATGCTGTGACCCCTGCTCTGGATTCTGTCCTTCAAACAGATGCCAATTCTATCAGGTCAAAATCACATCAGCAACATTTGAGAGCTGAGCTCATCTTGAAGTTCACAGCTGGAAAAATGGATAAACAGTCCTTGAACACAGCTACAGTAGTGACTGCAGAAATCCACCCTCCCCCAGCCCATATTCTCTCCTCCCAAGTGTGCTGGCCGCTGTCTTGCCCGCTTCTCACTCAGGGCCCACCCAATCCCCCCTGCCTAGTGCTCAGGACCTGTCCTCCTAAATCCCCACAGAGCAGCCAGCTCTGATGGCTCTGACTTACTGACCTTGAGATCCCTGCAGTGAACCTTACAGAAGACCATAGCTGAAACTGAGGAAGAAAGCTCCAGGCTTGGCTCCTCCCAGACTCTGGAGTTTACATTCCTCACCCTCCTGATCAAAGAACAGGGCTGCACTCCCTTATCTAAGGAATGCCAGATGCTCCTTTCTAAACTCAGAGACACTGCAGTCAATCCCTCTGCATTAACACAGCCCCTGGTGTTTATCTAGAAGTTGTTTCTTTGAAGATTTTCTAGTCAAGGACTTTCTGCTTTTTGCTTAGATTGCTCTGTAACATCCGCAGCCTGTTTAAAGTAACCAATCAAACAGAAACACAAGGACCTCCTTTGTCTACTGGTCTGTAAGTCCTATATAAGGGACAGGAAAGAATGAGTCAGGGAGCGTGGCCATTTTTAGGGACTTGAGTCTACTGCTGTTCCACTGGCAATAAAGCCTCTTCCTCTAGTGATTATTGGTATTCAAGTGATTTTTTTCTGATGGGTTTTGCTTCCTGCTACAACCAACACCAGGCTGTTCCCAGGCTCCACTGGCCCCTGCAGCATGTCCCAGTCTTCTAGACACTTGCTACCCCCAGCCCCTATGTGTGGCATAGAATATCTCTGCAGGTGAGGCGTGCCTGTATGTGAACTTGGAGGGCTATGTCTGTTGATGGGGCATTGGCCTGCAGCAGCAGGCAAACACTCTTGGCCTCTACTCTGGGCCCAAGGTGTGTAGAAATCAGGGCGGCTGGCAACCCACTGGAGGAAGCCAGAGCCCTGTGCCTGCCAGGTTGTTCACAGGTCAACAAACTCACCTTGTAGGTCTTCCTGGAATGAGGGCTGATCTGACATCTTCCACTTTCCCTCCCCACCCTGCATAAGCCCTAGAGAACAAACAGGCTACAGCCCCACAGGCCTGGGAACCACTGAGGCACACCTCACCTCTGGGTGTCATTTCTGCTTTCTGCAGCTTCTAGTTCCTTCTGAATCCTTCCCAGGTCATTTTTCAACTGGGTGTTTTCTTCAGAAAGTCTGTGAAACTCAATTCTGTGTGCAGAAAGGGAAGAGTCTGATGTGAACTGTCAGAGCTGGGCACCACTGTGCAGCTGTGGGAGCCCTGCTCTGCCCTGGGAAGCTCTGAAGATCATGTGTCCATTCTGCCCTCTCCAGAAGGGACATGCTCTGGGCTGGATCTGCCCATGGCCAAGCTGCAGGAAACACAGATTTCTTAGCTTCCAAACTGCCTCCGTCCACAGTATGGGAGGTCACTGAAGACTGTGGTTTCTATCACTTTGCATCCACAGCTGCCCTTTGCTGCCTCTCACAACCTCTGCCTGAGCATGTGAGGTGCCAGCCACCAATGCCAGGGGCCAGGGTGAGGCATCAGGGAAGCAGAGGGTGCTCATCCCTACCGGTGAACTGCAGCACAGAGCTCAGGCCACAGTAATCAGACCAAGACACATGCCCCCCACCCCCTGACACAGGGTTTTGCCAACCTGCACCCTGCATCTGGCCCTGGAATGGCTCAGCTCCCAGGGGAGTCCCACAGCAAGTGGGGGCGAGGGGGAGAAGCAGGCACGGAAGCCCACATCGAACCCAATATGTCTGGGCCATCTTGGCTTTCTAGCAACTGTGACTCTGGGAAGTGCCATTGATCTATGACAGACCACAACCCACCTATACAGATGACTAATGAGATGGCTGAAAACCCACGCCTGATACCCAGATTTATTCTTAATATAGGTGGGTCCGGCTAACATCTAGACCCCCATCACATAACCACCTGGCATTGTTGTTGTTGTTGTTAGGTGCTGTCGAGTCGGTATCTGACTCATAGGGACCCTCATGGGGTTTTCAATGGCTGACTGTTTCGAGATTGCCTTAGGAGTGGATTGCCAGGCCCTTCTCCCATTTTTGCAATGCTGGGAATTGAACTCAGGACCTCAGAGACTGCAGCGCAGTACTCTACCAACTGAGCTAAATCCCAGCCCCACCTGGCATTAGCTTCTTGTTTTTCAATCTAAAATCACCTAAAGCCATACAATTTCCTTATGTTCACATAGTGTATCAAGCTCATGAGATTAAGCCTAAGTATTGCTTCACATGACTTCCTTTATCTCAGGAGAAAGAGAAAAAGAAAGAAATAGAAGTCACTGGAGTTTGAAACAGCAAAGGGTTTCAAACAGGAGCATGAAACAAATGAGATCTGTGTTTTGAACTATCACTCTGGCTCCACACTGGAAAATAAACTGGAGGTAGTGTGTGAGCGTGTGTACACATGCATGTGCGTGTGTGTGTCTGTTGCACTTGGGCATGCATATGTGTGAACAGACGTTCATGTACAGAAGGGTCTACTTCCAGGAGCCCAGATAAGCTTAAGTCTTCCCCCCCAGCAGACACCTTGAGCTTGTGCAGAGTTGGGTGTGCAGCATGTCAGTGACCTCACAGAACACAACAGACACCTCTCAGAGCCTCTGAACAAAACGGAAACCTGGATGCTGAAACCAAAGCTGTGAGGAGCCACACTCACAGAGCTGTGATGGCCCGTGAGCAGTGCCTCCCTCAGCAGCACTGCCAGCAGGGTGGAGAATCTGTGCCGTAGACACCAAAGCAGCTGGCCCCCAGAATGAGTGGCTCCCTACTTCTCTATAAAAGCCATACAAATCTACTCTGCAGAAGAACGTCCCTTAACTGAGGCTCCCAAGATTCCTTGAAATTAAAATCAAGTAAACATGAACACACAAAGATTTTCCAAACACACATTGAAAAATCCATCCATGAGAGAAAGCAGAAGCAAAATCCAAACTCAGAATCAGATCCCCTAGGATCTAAATCAGCTTGTAGCCATACCTCTGTGGGGTTTGATCCTGTCAGATCTTGGAAGCTAAGCAGGGTCAGGTCTGGTCAGTATTTGGATGGGAGATGGCCTGGGAACACCAGGTGCTGTAGGCTTGGGATAAGGAACCTGCAACCCATTCCCAAAGAACAATCAGCCAGTAAAAACCCTGTGAATAGCAGAGAAGCACTAACAATAGTTTTTCATCTGTTTTACATAGGGTTGCTATGAGTAGGACACTGACTTGATGGCACCTAACAACAAGAAGGAACTTCAGATATTAGAAATATCAGACACAAATAAATATAATATTATTTTAACATTTGTTTTGAGATAGTCTCACTGTGTAGTCTAGGCTGGCCTTGAACTCATGATCCTTCTGCTTCAGCTTCCCAACCCCTGAGATTATAGGTGTGTGCCACCACACCCAGCTCTAGGACCAGTTATTAGAAATGAACAAAAAGTCAGTATCAAAAATAAAAATTCACATTAAGCTTTAAACAGATTAGACACAGCTGAAGAAATACTGACCTGGAACACAAGGATATGAAAAAGTATTCAGGATATGGTATGCTAAGAAGAGAAAATATAAAAATATGAAAGAGAAGTTCAGAAATGATGGAAAAATGAAAGGGTCTGCTATGGCTTGAATCTGAAATGTCGTCCATAGGCTCTTGTGTTTGAATGCTGTTCCCCAGTATGCAGAGCTGTTTTGGGAGGTTGTGGAACCTGTAGGAGGTGAGGCCTAGCTGACTGAAGTACATCACTGGGGGCAGGACTTTGAAGGTGATAAATGGTCCCCAGTTCCAGCCCGGCTCTCTGCTCCTGATCCAAGGTGATGTGAACAGCTCTCCTCTACCACAGGTTCCTGCTGCATGCTCTGCCATGCCTTCCCACCACTATGGACTGAAATCCTCTGAAATCATAAGCCAAATAAACCTTTATCTAAGTCGTTCCTGTCAGATATTTTAGTTAGAGTGGCACAAAAACTAATTTTTACAGAAAATTGGTACCAGAGTGGAGTCATTGCTATAACTAAACCTAGCTATCTGATTCTTAGGCCTTTGGAATTGGTTGTGGGAAGAATTTGGAAAAAATTGGAGATGTAGGTTGGAGAACTCTGAGGATGCCATAAACAGAATTTAAGGGGCAATTCTGGAGGGAGTTCAGAAGTTCAGAATGCCTAAAGAAATGCAGATTATGCCTGTGAGGCTTCAGATGGGAATAAAGACTGTCCTGGGAATTAGCCCAGCAGACATTTGTGTTAAATTCCAGCAAAGAATTTGTCTATGTTTTTCTGGGTCCTGAAAATTTGAGTGAGGCAGAATTTCAAGACAGCATAACATTCAGAATAGGATGTAATTATTGCTGGATGCTTTTAGCCAGGTTTATAGTGAAAATCAAGAGCAAAAGCAGAACAGAAAGACTTAAAAACTTATTGTGAGGCAAAAAAAATAAAAGAAGCCCATTAGAAGTTGCAGACAAAGAGACTATGGTTCTTAAAGAGATTAACACCATTAAAAAAAAAAAAAAAAGCCAAACACACTGGAACAACAGGAAAGGTGCCTTGAGAGAATTTCAGGAATTTGGGAGACCCCACCCATCAAAAGCTCCAGGGTATAAAATTGAAAACCCATTTAAAAGACTTTTCTTTGAAAAAGGAGGTACCTCCAGGGTGTCCTGCTTGCTAAGGGCCACACAAGGAAGTGTTTCTCAGGTTCAGGTGCACTCAGAGGCTGCTGGAGCCATAGTCCATGGGGGCCCAGCTACTGCTTGAGCTGGCAGGAGAACCTAGCATTGTACATATGGTGATGTTTTTCAGGCATCCAGAATGCAAGAGTTATGCGGTCAGGGAGGCTTCCACCAAGGTTTTTGAGAAAAGCCTGTGAGGCCAGGCCAAATGTAACAGCATCAAATTTTCTGTGGGGAGTTCAGAGAGGTGATGTGTGAAGCTGTGAAGGTAAACCCTAAGCTGCCGTGGAGATCCTCAGATGTTGGAGATGCCAGGAAGGTGGGACATCTGCTGAGAAAAGCTGCAGGCAACAAGTAGAGCTGGAGGGGGGAGACAGGCCACGTGGGCTGAAAATGGCCACCAGAGTGAGGCTGCCCACGACTGCTGCATCCCAGATGCCAGACATGGAGCTGCAGGATTTAATGTTGGACCTGCTTGGTACAGGTATTGCTTTGGTCCAATCTTTCCTTGCTCTCTTCCAGCTCCTTCCTTTTGTTATGGGAATGTTTACTCTGTATCTAAGAGATGGCCCTGAGTCTCAGAAGAGACCTTTTGAACACTGTTGGAGCTGTGAAAACTTTGGGGATCCTTACAGATGGATTAAATGCATTTTGCAAGGCCAACCTTCTAAGACTCAGGTCTGAGGAGTCTGCAGCTCAGGTGGGGGCGCAAAGTGGAGCAACACTGTGTGGGGCATCTGAGGGTGTGGGGAATCCTGGCAAAGAGGGGACTCAGGGGGACTGTAGGGAATTATCCAACCCTCATCTTGCCCTGCGATTGGTAACAATGATTTTCCTTGATTGCCCAAGGAGTAACATCTGGTTTCACGCTTTATTGGAATGTCACTCCTAAACTGGTTGCACTTAGCCCCTCATGCCCCCACCTGATTGTCATCTTGAGGCAGTTAAGGCAGTTACCCGAAGACCATATAAACAAACTCGCTCTGCATGTGAGGTTGCTGATGGTGATGCTGAGAGCTGCTGGCTGCTAGCTTCCTCCTGGGGGGTTGCTTGCTGCCGGTCTGCTCTGCCATCGCAAACAGGCCACACCACTGATCGAGATAGAACTCTCTCTGCTACAGACAAGGACAATCGGTAAGGAAAGGACTCTCTGGAATTGACCAGCAACACGGAAGCGTCTCTCCTTGTGACCACCGAGACCAAGACGACTAGACGGTGCTCTCAAGGAAAGATGGACTACAAACAGGCTGAGGAAAACCTCTTGGACCCAGCGCCATGGGGCTGAAGCTGAGGACAGTCTCTGGTCTCAGCACCAGAGGCAGAAGAGCCCCAACTGCCCTTGAGGCAATATAAAAGCTGTAGCACTTGTAAGCTGTACACTTTGGGTTCCTCTTGGCCCTTGTCAGGGCAGAGAGACAGTAAAGTGCTTCCGGTCTCCCCAAGGCAAAAGCACCTGAGGCTTTTCCTTTCTCCCTTCTTGCGGTGTTACTGAGGGCTGCAGGAGTCCCTGCCCCTTACCCAAGGGTCCCGAGTGAATTGTGTTTAGTTATCTGTGTGCGTGGCCATGCCTCCTGTCCGAACATCTGGGCCAGACAGGCAAGGAGCACACCCCAAGGGGACGATGGTCCAGGTTGGATTAAGCACCTACTATGCCTAACTGGGATTGACTGAAGAACACACTCTTCACCTCCCAGGGCCCAGGGAACACCCTTAGAGGCTGAACAAAGGCAAGATGGTACTGACTTCCTGTGCCACACCCTTGGGGCTTCCCGTGCTGATATGAGCAACTCTCGCCACCTCCTATAGTCTGCACATATCATTGGCTCCCTCCGATCATGGGATTTACTGCTTAAAGGCTTGATTTACAGAAATAAAGTTGAGTTGATACTCGACATCCTCCTAGAGTGGTTCTTGTCTCCGTTGTGCTCACCATCCTCAAGCCTTCTTGAACCCCAGGTTGTGGTGAAACCACATGAGGAGATAGCAGAATGGACCCTGGTGCTGAATGGGTGTGCTGCTGTGGAAGGGGGGCTGTGCCCAGAGTAGCCAGGGAGGAAACACAGCACTGTGCTCACCACACCTGTCCAGGACACAGAGCCACTTCTGCTGTAGAGATGTGAGGACCCAGAAGTCAGGGCAGTGGGCACAAGATCCTCACTGTGGTGAGTCAGAGGTGTAAAGAAACACCTGGCTCGTGGTGAACAGCACTTAGGGCAGCAAGGGCCAGGAGAGGGTGGGGAGGCCTGGCAGGTGGGAGGCTTCCGGCAGACCTTTAGTGTCTTCTTCCTTCAGCTGGCTGGGGCACTGTTGTTTACTCCCACTGGTTTATCATTATCCCCCCCCCCTTTTTTTTTTGGTGGGTGGTGCTAGGGATGGAACCCAAGGCCTCATATGCTAAGCAAGCACGGAGCTACAGCCCCTCCACACGCTTCATTTTTTCTCCAAGGAGGCAACCTGTCCACTATGCATCTATGAGCACAGGCTGGTGCTTGGTGGAACTCGGGTCTCACCTGTGACCATACGCTCCTGGGTCATACTTGTGCCTGCTCTGTTAGTGTTACCAGCCTGGGCAAGTGAAAGCATGACCTCCTGAAGCCTACCTCCCCAGGAGTGGACACCTAGGTGTGCCATGTGAGGGTGACAGCACAGGCAGAGGAAGACATGGCCTTGCAGGTGCCCACGACCATCCCTTCTGCCTCCATGCAGGAGCACGGGGGGTTTCTGAAGCCATGCTCTGCAGCCTGCAAAGTCCCCATAGTCCTGGTGTCTGTGACACAGCATGTTCCCCATCTGCAGCCCCCAGGGGAGCTGGGGCAACAGGCATCCCTGAATCCACACAAGGGAACCCAGGCGACAGACCACAACCTTCAGCCACCTCCCCACCACGCAGTGTCCCTGAAGGTGTTGGCTGCAGCAGTATCCCCAGCCCCAAGGACCCTGCATCTCCCCAACCTCCGAGGAGGTGCCCGGGGTCAGACCCGAGGTGGCACAGAGGCCCTCACCATGGACGGCCATCTTAACTGTTGCCCTCCTTCAGCACAGGGTTGCTGAGCCATTGTAGTCTCCAGGGCCAAGGATGGGGCCTGGCACACACATTCTGCCCTTCAGCCTCTGCCTCTCTCAGACTCAGCAGGAAGATGGCCCACAAACAGCCCAGAGTCAATGTGAGACCTCCAACACAGTCCTTGTCCTTGTGAGACCAGCGATAGGGACACCAGAGCCAGCCAATCCTTTCTCCCTCTGCCTAGTCCCTGACCACCAGGTGACCAAGGGTGCCAAGGGACAGGGCTGGGCTCAAGATGCCTACAGAGGTGTTGGGTAACACAGCCAGACTATCAGTATTAAAGCTGGTCAGTGGGAAAGGAACATCCAGAGATCAATAGCAACAGACCTGTGGGGTGAGTTCTGCATTTTAGGAATTGGAGAGACCAAGCCTGGTGCTGTGGCACAGGCCTGTCATCCCAGCAACTAGGGAAGCTGAGGCAGGAGGATCACAAGTGTGAGGCCAGAGGGAGTCTGTGCAACTTAGACTATGTCCCAAAATAAAAAATAAAAAGAAGAGGAGCTTGGAGTGATAGAGCACTGCCTACTATGTGTGAGGTCCTGGGGTCAACTCCCAGCACTGCCAATAAATGAAAAAAAAAATATATATATATATATATATGGAGAGAAAGAGAGAGAGAGAGAGACAGACAGACAGACACCAAACCTGTCATTGTCTCTTGAATCCACTTCCTTCTCAAGAGCCCGGACAACATCTTCCAGCTGCAGAAGTCTGGTTTTAATATTCTCCTTCTCTCTCTCCAAAGCCATCTCAACCTCTGCCTCTCGTAGGACGGCCAAGGGCCCGGCTCCCTGTGGGTCTGTCAGCGAGGGCCCCTTCCTAGCAGCTTCTCCTCCAAGCTGGAGCCATGTGCCCAGGGCGCCACCTGCACCCAGCCAGGGCAGATGGCAGCTGTCAGGCTGACCCGGGCTTGCTGGGGCACTGGCAGATGGCACTGGGTCCTTGAGGATGGCCCCCTCATTTGCCTCACATGGCTGCACGTGTGGCCTTCCCTCCAAAGTAGTGGAAGCTCCCTCCTTGGTGCTGAGTGGACCATGATGGTTCTCTCTGAGGCTGAGGCTCTCAGAGGGCCCTGTGGACACCAGGATGGGGTCTGGGCTCTGCACAGTGTCCACACTGCAAGGCTTGCCAGGAGCATGCCTGCCCTTAGCTTGTCCCAGGTCAGGGCTGGATTCCAATTGGGCCAGTGGTTTCTCTGTACCATATGGACCCAGGGGCATGGGGCTGCACACCTCCTCCTGCTTGCTGCCTGCTGCTGCAGCCCCATCCTTCAGGAGGGTGCGCAGGGCCTCAGCCTCCTGGGCGAGCTCTGCCACCTGCTCCCTGTAGGCATGCTCCAGCTTCTCCTTCTCCAGGGTGAAGGACCTGCAGATCCGCGCCTGCTCCTCGCTCATCACTGCCTGCAGCCTCAGCTGCTGCCTCCGACAGCGCGCCAGGACCTCCTTCTCCCTCTCCTCTCGCCGTGCTTTTTCCTGGGCCAGCTGCTCTGCCAGCTCTCTCACTCGGCGCAGGTGCGTCTGCAGCAGCTGGTCTTTCTCACACTGATGCCGCAGGGACAGGCTCTTGCAGCGGGCAGTGTGCTGGGCTTCTAGCCAGGACAGCTTCTGATGCAGCTCGTCCTCCGCCTCTCTCCTACAGAAATGCAGAAGTCACAGGGCTTGGCCTCTGCCAGGGAAGGATAGGCCCCCAGAGCTCCTGGTTCTAATGCCTAAGCTAGCCGCTCGTGTCCTTCCTGCGTCTCTGTGCCCAGGCCGGCTCTCGACAAAGTCCTCGGGGGACTTGCACCAATGGGGATGGGAGTGTGGGGGGAATCTACACACATATGGAAGCCGCCCGCTGTGTCTGCTATTTAAATGTAAAGAGCTGTAACTGTGTAGAAATAAAATCCCGTCCTTCAGTCACACTGGTCACACGGCAAGCATTCAGGAGTTGAGTGTGGCTGGTGGCTGCCAAACTGGACAGGGCAGCCACATGACTCATCCATCACTGCCGTGGGTGCTACTGGGCAGTACTGGTCTCATGTGTTAGTGAGGTGAGAGAAACTCGCCCACAGGCAAAACCACCCCAGGTGGCTCCTTAAGCTGTGGGGCGCAGCCTGGGCAGCCCTGGGGGCACAGCAGGAAGCCATGGGAGGGCTGGGCCAGGTGGGCATGGCCGAGGCTGCAGGGCCAGATGAGTGACAGGAGCCCAGCAAAAGCAGCTCCTGGGAGCCAGGGCCAAATGCCGCCAGGATGGGCGCAGCAGTAGCCAGCCCTGCCAGTTCCGCTGAGAAGTGGGGGGACCTCACCTGACCCTTGGCCCCTTCTGGAGGTCTGTGGGGGCTCCAGCAAGTCCTTTATGACATGCTCTTGGGTTTGAGAGGAAATGGCTTAAAGCTCAGATGACCCATCTGTTCCTGGGGCATCGGCAGAAAGTTCCTAGAAGTCCCTGATGGCCTGGATGGGTCGCCCAGGAGGGGAGGGGGTGGGTGCCCTCCTTTCCCATCATATCCACCTGCACTGGCCACCCTATCTCCCTCCCACCAAGGAGAACATAGCCCACTCTGTGGGGAGTGTGATCCCCATGAAGACCACTCCATCTGCTATAACTGTGGTGACAGGGCCTGGTTCTCTTGGCATCAACAGTGAGACCTAACCACCCAGCACAATGCTGCCAGTCTGAGCCAGCAGGAGGCCACAGCTGAGGGAAGAGGTGGGAAGGCCGCTTCCCCGAGGGGACTATGTGTTCCAGCCAGCTAGCTCCACATCCATAGAAACCAGGCTCTGACTCTACCAAGTCAGCCTCCTAGAACAGTGGGCAGACAGCATTTCTCAGGGAACTTCAATAGTGAAACATAAGCACCAAGCTCAGGTTTTCCAAACACCCCTCTTTTCTCCATGGTGCAATCTTTTTAACCTGTTCAAGAAGCTAAGCCCAATTAACTATCTCATTTTGGGGGCCTTTTGGATTTTTCTCCATCTCATTTGCTACTCCACGATGTCCTGGAAAATGAGACTGTGATGCTAAATGATGGAGAGTGTGTGGCCACTGCCTGCCAAGAAAGCCTGAGGCCAAAGGCAAAGAACACTGAGCTAAAAGTCCACACAGCAAACTGCTCCATGGCCCAAGCTCTATTTCATATATATTTTTGGTTTAAAGTAAAAATCTTTAATACACACACACACACACACACACACATTTTGTTTGTTTGTTTGTTTTTGAGACAGGGTCTTGCTATATAGCCCAGGCTGGCCTCAAACTCTCCATCCTCTTGCCTCCACCTCCTGGTAATAGGATTGCAGGCATGCCCCACTGCACCCAGCTCTGCAACCCATTCTTTCCACCCTCAATCACCTGCCAGAGGATACCCATCCCCCTTGTAGGCACTGCAATCCTAAACTGCTGACACAACCCTAATGTCATGTTTTGGTTCTAGGCAAGTAGCCCAGAGCGAGGCCTGCCACAGCTGACCTTATATGCTGCAGCTGGCTCTGGTGTCGCAGGTGCATCTCCTCCTCCAACCTCTGGGCCAGGCTGCACAGCGCCTGCGCGCAGCAAGGCCCTTGCCTGGCCTGCACAGGTGCCCGAAGCTGCTCCTGCAGGCCCAGGATGACCTCCTGTGACTTGGCACACAGTGCCTCCAGGTCTGCCCGCTGGCCCTCCAGTATGCCGACCTCAAGCTGATGTGCCTGCACCATTTCCTTCTTATCATTCTGGAAGTTCCTCTTCATGACCTCGATTTCCCTCTCATAGCAGTTTACCTAAACAGAAACATGAGCAACTCCGAGCAGGAGGCCAGCGGGACAAGGCAGAAATATAGGCTATCAGGCATGACATCCAAAGACCCAACAGCCCAGACCTGACCAGGGCCCAGGGTCTGTAGAAGAGGAAGATGAATGACACATCTGGGGGGCCATGGGGGCTGAGTCAACCCAATGACTTTCACAGTGGCCCTGAGGCAGGTCCAGCAGGTGGAGGCTTGGGGCTAAGCTGGACTGCACACCTGGGCAGGAATCCTAAGGACAGCAGAGGTGTGACAACTACTGAGAATTAGGAGGCGTCTCCACACCTGAGGCCTGATGGGAGGAATACCATGCAGACAAGCGTGGAGCTGCCCTTAATCCATCCTGGGAACCATGGGCATGACCATAGGGCCAAGGGGGTCTGTCCTGTTGATCAGACTGAGGAACTGGACCCATGGCAGTGAGTCATGGACCCTGTCCCTGAAACCTCACCAGAGTGTATTAATCAAGCAAAAGACAAGTTCATCCAAAGGGACAGTCAGCCAGGAAGGTCCTGGAGGGAAACGCTGGCCCCTGTGGTCCCGACAGTGAGCAAGCACGTCCCCGTGGACCCTTGGGACATTATAACCCAGTCCCTCCCATGGTGCACCACTCCTACATCCTCCTTCCTTCCAAAGGGGGTCTGGGGCACAAAGTCAATTTTTATTTATTTATTATTTTACAAACTTTCCTCCCCAAGCAGGGTTATTATGTGTTGTAAGGTACATGTGTAGCAATGTCCGCTCAGCTAAGCGAAGCTGCCTGCAGTGTAGCCAGTGACCCCTTGGCTCTCCTCACCTTAGCCTCCAGCTGGATCCTGAGGTCCTGGTAATGTTCCTTCACCTGCTCCATCAGGATCTCTGTCTCTATACTCACTGGGGCAGAGTCACCTGCAAACCGAACACCTGCAAATGAGAGGACACTGCTTACATCACTCCAAGGACACCACGGGTCCCTCCTGATTTGCATGGCATCAGCCTTCCACATGACAGAGCAGCTGGCATCCCATGAGTCCACCTGCACTGTGTTCGTGAGGGGTTGGCAGTCAGGGTCACTCTGTGTGTTGAAAGGTACCACTCCAGGAATCAGGGGTCCAAGTCTTGTTTATTCAGTGATAACCAGGAGGCTCCCCAGGGCGCTTTAAGCCCTTGAAAGAGGCCTGTAAGATGGTGCATTTGTTGTACCCTGAACACAGCTCCCTGCTGATACCAGGCTTAGAGTGTCCGCAACTGAGCAGCCTGGGGCAGTGTGGCTTCATGCCAAGGTCTCAGCTCAAGTGCAGACAGTTGGCCATACACCTATGTACACAGTTCAACCTCCCAGTCTTTGCATTTTGTCATTTCTTGATGGTCCTACCCTACTTAATACACCACACAAATGACACAAGGATCCCCCAGGAAATCCAGCACATGGAACCCTGGGGGCACGAAGGCTCTGATGGTTGACAGAGTGAGGTATGAGCAGCCCACCAGCAGCAGCAGCCCTGGGTAGAGATCTTCACAGCCTGTCCTCAGGCTCCTGACAAGGGCCACATGCTCTGTGCAGCTCAGGCTCACCACGGGACCCAGGGAGCTAATGGTCATCACTTTCCCGGGACAGGGCTGCACAGCTGGCTGCATGTGACACTCAAGTGAGGATCTGTGAATGACCCTGTGTGCTTGCTGTACCCCAAAACCTTCTGTCCTCCCTGGCATGGGGGTATGCCAAGACCTGTTCCTTCCTGAAGCTTCCTGGGGAGTCTGGTGGTGGCTGGCACTTTAGTCTTAGAGCCTCTGTCCCCTGTGCAGGACCCTGTAGGTGAGGGGGCGGCACAGATGCTCAGTGAGCTCCCTGTGGATGTCTCCATGTTGGCTCTTTGGTGCACATTTCTTCCCCTTTTTTTTTTTTTTTTAGTAAATAGCTTTAGAGCCACATGGGAACCCCATGTACTCTGAGTTACATGTGGGAATGTGGTGTTCTCTGAGGGGCTGAGCTGCCTTGATGAATGATAGAGGGAGGTGGTGAGGGCTGCTTGTCCCCCAGATGCCATGGGCAGCAGAGGATGGGAGCCACAAGCACTGCGTGCCGCTGCTGGAGTAAGAGGGTCCAAGTCATTGCCCTGGTACCTACCCAGTACAGGTGGGCAGCAGGGCAGAAACCAGCCATGCCACCCTGTGGTGTACCTCAAGGACCCCCTATTCTGGTATCCACAGGAAGTCAAGGCATATCAACTGAGCCCTGGGCCTCTCAGCACTGGGAGCCTGTCCCACCCCATCACCTGCATGTGGAAGCCTTGAGTGTGGCCTTTGAACCACGTGGACAGGGCTTCCCTCAGCAACACTGTCTCATGACCACCTGCAGCCACTTTCTCTAGGTGACCTTCTATGAGTCCAGCCCTGACGGAAGGCTGGGATGGGATCATGACCATCATGACCTTTATCATTTCTCCCCAGGTGGCAAACCCTCCACCCTCCTCTACCCATCTCTGCTCGCTGGGGTGCTGTGTGAATGGTGCCAGCCCCCCTCACTCACACCCCCTCACTCCCTCCAGCTGGGCTCTTACCTCCTGGGTCACGTCCAGAGAGCTGCTGTCCATAGGCTCCCTGGTCCACCAAGGGGCTCTGCTGCCTCCCAGGCTGTCGTGCCCGCAGGCCTTCCAGCTCGGCCTGCAGCTCATCATTGTAGTCCTGCAGGTCCTGTGCAGACAGACACCTCCTCCAGCCACTGCAGCCATCCAGCCCAGTGAAGACGGACCTGGGCCAGCCCCTCTCCAGTGAGCGTCCACTACGGGTAAAGTATGCTGAGGCCCGCAGGTGTGGACTCTGGACTTGCAGCATCTAACACTTAACATGGGTTTAAGTCCCTAACTTCAGCAGAAGTGGCTCATTCCTGAGTTTTCTCACCCTGCAGGACTTCCTATCACTGCATACACAGGAGTGGCTCGAGGCAAACAGTGGAGTGGACACTGAGGTGAAGCACGGGAAATACAGACAACTGCAGCATCTGGAATTCCAGGACCCGATTAGCATCACAGAGGTGCCATGGCATGCATGAGGACATGACATCCTGAGTGTGTCTTGGGCCACGTGCTGCAGTTCTTGCCTCAGCTGCCATGGGATTTATTAAGGGTTCTGCAGTTGCAGGCTGTTAATAACAATGAGGACACCACTTGCTTTAGATCAAATACCACAAAGCAGAGAGAAAGGAGGGTGACTGGCAAGGAGGTGGCCGAGGGGTAGAGGGCGAGGGAGAGAGACTGCCAGGCAGGGTGGAGGGTCACAGGGACACTCTAGGGAACCATGGTTGGACCAGAAGGCTTAGGCACCTGCTGTTAAAGGGATAGAAAAGGGGTTTCCAGCCCATTTCCCCAGGGAGTCCAGAGTTCTATAGGCTCCTGAGCAGTGTGGCTGTACAGTCCCTCCTGGCTATGGGGTCAGAGTTCCCAGCCCTGGGTTCCAGGCAAGGCTGTCCAGGCAAAGCAGCAAATGTCTCCTTGGACCCCCTGGGGGAAGCTGGCCAGACAGTGTGGGAGGAACGGAGGTTGCCCAGTGTGCACAGACCTCAACCCCCTCCCTTGGTCCTCATAGTTTCTCCAGAGAGCTCTCATTGAAAAACCTAGCCTGCCTGCATCTACCCCCTAGAGGCCGGTGGCCTGTGCCTGTGGCTGTGTCCTTGGGTCTCCAGGACAGAGGGTGCCTCTCCTCAGCACTTCCAGGCTCCCTGGACCATGGAGCAGCAGATCTATGGGAGGCCATGCACACCTGACTGAGTCCTTTGTCAAAACTCACATGGTTCCCCGAGGGGGAGCATCTCTGTCCTGCCAAGGGGTGGAGGCAGGAGCCAGAGATGCTGGGCCAGCCCTCAAAGTGGGTACTCCTTGGTTGCCACCTGGCCCTGAGCTGTCCAGTACTGAGCCACTCACCATGTGGGCTACTGGGTTCCTATAGGACAAACATGCCCCTGATTTCAAAGACTTACTCCTTAAGGGATGTGAAATATCTCATTTGTTTATATTGCTTATATGTTAAAACAACATTCTGACATATTAAATATTAAAATTAATACCACTTATTTCTTCTTGCAGTTTTTAATGTGCCTACTAGAAAATTTAAAATTACGTGTTAGACTTGTATTTTTATTAACCAGTGCCAATATAGACGGTAGCATCTATAGAATCATGTCTACCCAATGTCCTGCTATCTTTTTTGTTTCTTCTGACACCTCAAATGTGCCTCTTTTTTTTTTTTTTTTTTCTTGCGGTACTGGGGGTTGAACCCAGGGCTTCCCACCTGCATGTTTTGCAAGTGCTGGACCACTGAGCTGTGCCCTCAGCCCATTTTTTTTTACTTTTTGAGACAGGGTCTCGCTGAGTTAGGCAGCCTCTGGTCTCAAACTTGCGATCCTCCCACCTCTGCCTCCCAGCCACTGGGATTACAGGCGTGCTCCACTGTGTCCAGCGCCCCCCCCCCCCCTTTTTTAAAGACAGTTTCGCTATATAGCCCAGGCTAGCCTTGAACTCGTGATCCTCCTGCCTCAGCCTCCTAAGCACTGGGATCTAAAAGGTCATTTTGCAAACTTGATATCCCACAAAGTCAGCAGACAACAGTTCTTTTGGGTGATACAATGGGTACAATCAAGGCTGGGGAACAGTTACGGCCATTGAAGGCAGTGTGGCGACCTGGGTACCAGGGGTCTCCACAAGGGCAGCTAGCAGAGATGAGGCCAGGGCTCCTGTTGTCAGCCCTGGTGCACACTTATCTGGTCTGGGATGGCTTAAGGACACTGAAGGAAACTGGGGCACCACTGCACCAGCCAGGAAGACTCCTGACAAGCCCAGCAATTGTCCTGCAGCCCTGAGGATTTGCAGACTGTGGAACCCTGGGGTTTTTCTTGTCTGGTTAGTGGGAAGCTCACACACAAAGGAACTCAGGGGTGAGCAGGGGGCTCAACGGCAATGCTAGGAAGCAGCCCTTGGAGGTGTGGAGTGGAAGGTGGGCAGGGACCCAGCTAACCAATACATATAAAGTCTAAAGAATTGTCCAGAAGACAAAACAAGTTGGGCATTTGTTAGGGGTTGGTGTGCAAACACTCAAAGGGAAAGTCAGATTTGGAGTTTCTGACCAAGGACGCACAGCTCCAACGTAGCAGTAAAAACAACCTCACCAAGAAAACCGAGAACTGAGAGCTGAAAGAAGAAAAGCTAAAATGGCAGACAGGAAGGGAATTCGGCATCAGGGGAGAGAAGACTGTCCTTACTAATGAAAGTCCATTACAAAGCACACGCTAAGCCTGAGATGTGGCTTGGGAAGGTGGAGAGAGGCAAGGGGAAGGCTCAGGTTGCCTCTTCTAGGACCTGAAAACTGAACATAAAAGATGCTCTCAGCCCAGAAGCAGCAAAGCCCAGGAGCAACACACACACATCTAGCACCCAGATGTTGTCTTCTGAGACCATTCCCTCAGGAAATGAAGCATGCCTCATTGGCGAAATGGCAGATTCTAGGGCAGGTGGCAAGTGCAGGCTAACAGTGTGAGGAGCCTAGACTCAGGAAGGGTGGGGCTATGCAACAAGACAGAGCGGCAATACAAACAGATGCGGCACCTCACAAGGACACACAGCCAGCTGGAGGACACTTTCACTGGCCAAATCGTGCACAATTTGAGAACCAAAATTATTAAACACACTAAGGGTTTATAAATCATTGGGTAACATGGGAATTAATGTTTGTATCAATGATAGACAGACCGATGGGACTTCTCTACCTCACAGCAGAATCCCAACAGCACTGACAGGGTAGAGGGGGGCTGGGGTGGGAAAAGCCTGCGTTTTGTAAACATCATGGTAAAGAAGGAACTGACAAGACTCATCAGTGGATGCTGAATGAGGGATACCACTGATGAAGAGCAAGAAATGTGCATGGTCTTGAAGTGTCTTTCTGCTGACTGTTTCTTAGTTGCAAGGCAGAAGCAATCATGCACTGGGGAAAATCAGGCAATGCCTTGACCAGGTGATTAATATCACACAAGAGCCAGGTGGACATAACATCGCCTACCTAGCAGTCAGCTGAGGATGCATAGCCTCCACTGAATCAGAAGGAAACAGCAGGGGCTATAGTTCACAGGATGTGCTTGTTGTTGTTGTTGTTAGGTGCCGTCGAGTCGGTATCCAACTCATAGCGACCCTCTATACAACAGGGGAAACACTATTGTCAGTGCTTCTCTGCTGTTCATAGGGTTTTCAATGGCAGATTGATTTTTGGGAGGTGGTTGCCGGGTCCTTCTCCCAAGCCTACAGCTTCTGGTGTTCCCAGGCGGTCTCCCATCCAGGTACTAACCAGGCCCGACCCTGCTTAGCTTCTGAGATCTGATGGGATCGGATGCCACAGGGCTACGGCTGCAGGCCAGCATGTGCTACACATCTGAAAAGAAGGAGAAGCCCTGGAAGATTCCCAGCACAAAGAATGGTAAGCTTCAGAAGTGGAAATGCTAATCCTCATTTAACTATTATACACTGTATACATGTACTGAATTATCACACTGCACTCCACAAATGTATTCAATTATTAGGAGTCAATCTAAAAAAATTAAAACACCAGAAAGACATAAAGTGATAAAGTTTCTATGAAACTGCAGGGGGTAGTACTGTACTCTTCAAAAATGTCATAAAAGATAAAGGCAGTGAGACTGTTTCAGAAGTAAAGAAAGAAAGAAAGGCTAGACAGCTAAAGGTACACCTTGCTCTAGGCTGACTCCTGTCCTCACGCTACACTGTTAGATACCTAAGCAAAGAGAAATCATGGGCAGCAAGCGTCAACCCAGGGAGCTGAGGCACATGCCACAGTGACGTCACAGAATACTCACACTAGTAGACCATTGGGAGACTGGCTGTCCAGGAAATGCAGTCCTACTTTGAAACTTCTGAAAATTTCTATGGTGTAAATTCTTCCACCAAAGCTGATTTAAGCTACCAAAGTTTTTGTTTTGTTTTGTTTTGTTTTTTTCCCGGGGTTGAACCCAGGGCCTCGCACTTGCATGCTCTGCTAGTGCTGGACCACTGAGCTGCACCCCCAGCCCATTTTTTTTTTTTTTTTTTACTTTTTGAGACAGGGTCTTGCTAAGTTACGCAGACTGCCCCTGGTCTTGAACTTGCGATCCTCCTGCCTCCACCTTCCAAGCTGCTGGGATTACAGGTGTGCACCACCGCACCCGGCAAGTTACCAAACTTTTAACAACCAGCTAACAAAATTCCCAAATGTTTATCAACCAACTCCCATGCCCTGGCAGGAGCACCTCTGCACAGCACCGCAGGGATCAGCAGAAGCTGTTCTGGGACACAGGCTCAGGATTTAGGGGAAAGGGTCATGGTGCATGCAGTTCACCTGCAAATGAATCAGAGGTAACTGTGTGTATACATTCACATCCAAACACACACAGCACAAGTATGCAAACCATCAGGTAAACGGTAAATGTCAACAAGTGGACCTAGGTGAAGGGTATTCAAGTGTTCTTCTCATTACCTTAATGATTTTCAAATTAAACTCTTTTTAAGTGCTCTGTTAGTTGCAAATAGCCAAAAATATCTCACAAAATGGAAAAGGGAAATTTCTAAATAAATTGTTGTTAGGTGCTGTTAAACTGGTTCTGACTCACAGCAACCTTCATAGGGTTTTCCATGGCTGATTGTTTCAGGATTGCTTTGGGAGTGGACTGACACATCCTTCTCCCATTTTGGCGGTGCTAGGGATCAAACCTGGGTCCTCAGACAGTGCAGAGCAGCAATCTACCAACTGAGCTAAACCCCACCCTTCTAAATAAATAGGTTAGCATTAAAATGTAAAATATTTCCACTGGCATCTCAAAAAACAAAATTTCAAGAATCAAAGGTGAAATAAGTAGTAGTCATGTTAAAGAAGCCTGCAGCTGTAGCCCTGTGACATCCGATCCCGTCAGATCTCGGAAGCTAAGCAGGATCGGGCCTGGTTAGTACTTGGATGGGAGACCGCCTGGGAACACCAGAAGCTGTAGGCTTGGGAGAAGGACCTGGCAACCCCCTCCCAAAAATCAATCTGCCATTGAAAACCCTATGAACAGCAGAGAAGCACTGACAATAGTGTTTCCCCTGTTGTACAGAGGGTCACTATGAGTCGGATACCGACTTGACGGCACCTAACAACAACAACAACAACATGTTAAAGAAGGAATTTACACTTGTTTGAAAAATTCAGTGCACTAAAGATATACATTAACTGACAGTTATTTGTAGGTTCTGCGTCTACTCAACAAGTTTTTCAGAGGAGAAAATCCAGCACATGACTATGATTCTGGAAGAAAGCTGTCCAATATGTTCTACCTGCACAACAATCCCCACTCTGACACCCCAACACTCGCCAGTGCAGAAGGAAGGGACATGCTGACCACACAGGGCTTTCAAAAGGCAGACGGCCAGTGCCAGGAAGATGACAGAGCCAGGCCTGGGGTCAGGTCGGAAGGCAAGGCCCACATGGAAAGCAGGGGATATGCAGCTCACTCTGAGAGTGCAGGCTCACCTGCATTTTCTGGGGCTGCCGAGGCAACATGCAGCAGGAACAAGGTAAGTTCTGACTTAAACTGGAGGGAAATCATCAAGCAACGAAGCAATAATAGACCCTTAGAAACAACAGAGGCTTTGCTTGGCTCCAGGGAACCCCATGAATTAAGTACCAGCTTTAAGGATAAATGTTCTCCTCACAATATCTGCCCAATTTCCAAACCATGTAAGATTATTTTAAAACTCTTAGTACTTTTAATAATGACCATAATAGTATTCCCAGAAATAATCACAGATTTTCAGATGAACTGACTTGAATCAAAGCCTTATAGGACCTTACACATGGAAAGAATTAGATGTAACTAAAATCAGCTGTCTACTCCATCCTAACAGAAGATTGAAGTAGACACTGTGGACTCAGGGACCCTATCTTAAGATAGCTACAAATTATGATTTTTAACTTAGAAATAGTTATCATAATTTTTATTATTAAAGCAAATTTGCAGACAGACAAATGCGTTAATAGTGAACTCTATTCAACTCCTTAGATTTTTCTTGGTTTTGTTGGAGGGATTTATTATATAGGCTTTTATTTTTTCGGTGTTGGATTTCAAACCTGCCTCAAACATGCTAAGTACAAGCCCTACTACTGAGTGCTACACCTCTAGCCCCTAATAACGGAGTTTTAAATGGCTATAATCTGAGGATGTGTATTTCTTACCCTTGGTCACTTGCAAATGTGGCTTATATAGGATTTTCTGCTTGGAATCATCCAATGCCATGTTATTTTCTAGGCTATTTGAGATTCTATGAAATCAAAAGTCCAGTTTCTACTGTTCTAACTTGTTTGGATGTAGCTTTTTTTTTTTTTTTTTTTTGAATGTAGTTTTTTTAATGCTAAGGAGGCGAGAGGAGCATGTGGCCCAAGGGCAGAGTATTTTTTTTTTTTTTTTTTTTTTTTGAGACAGGGTCTCCCTATGTAACCCAGGCTTGCCTTGAACTCCTGGGCTCATGTGATCCTTCTGCCGCAGGCCCCCATCCCCAGTAGCTGGGACTGTAGGTGTGTATTACTGCAAGGCTTCAAGGGTAGAAGTTTTTGATGTTGCCTAATTTTAACTACACCTATTCCTATTTTTATAAGAAATGTTTCTGATAAGTTTTGTATAAATTAACTTCTGGTAAATCAAATCCTAACCAAGAGCTGACTAATAGGAGGTTGTGTGATGAATTACTTTATAAGTCAAAGAACTTTCCTGTATTGCTAATAATCAACATGACTGAACTGCAACATGTGTGGGTTTATTTTCTATACTGAAATTTCTTTGAGAGGGCTAGTCCTGGAAGCAAAGCCCAGACTTTCTGTCTCTAGACCTGGCCAAACCCTAGGACACATGCAGCATGTGTCCATGTGGGGCTGAGCACACCCTGGCCAGAAGCTCTTCCTGGAGAAGACGCTTCTGCTGATCCTCGCTGGACCACCCCGTACACAGAGGCCAGGAGTGCAGCCCACCCTGCAGTGGAGAGAGACGAGGCCTGCGCACAACCACCTGGGTCGGAGCTAGGTAGACCCTGCTAACCCCCAGGGCTGGCCCAGCTCATGGGCAGCCTTTTCTGCCACTGCTGCAGAATGGGCTGGGGGTAGCAGAGGTGCTGAGAGGTGCCGTGGGCCCCAGTGTCAGATGCCACAGGACACAGCATTGCTCGGGATGGTATAGCAGGCTGGGGCAGGGGGCTTACCCGGCACTTGAGCTCATATTCCTTCAGGATTGCTGTAAACCGTTCCTCCTGGGCCAAGAGCTCCATGCTCTGTGGCTCCAGCTGGAAATGAGAAAGATGAGTGTGTCAGCATGCAGGAGGCCCCAGGATACCCAGCACCCAGATATACTCCCAGGAAAGACAGGTAGAGACAGGCGGGGCCTTGGGCTATGAGCAGCTCTCACCTCTAGGAGGCACCACTTGGCCCTCTGCCCCTTGTCTCTGTACAGCTCCTCTCCTCTGCAGGGGACAGGCAGGGCTGTGTGGAGCCTTGTGGTGGTGTGGCGCTCTAGTCTCCCTCCTCCCCCTGGCTCCTGGGAATGTGTCTGAGATGCCCTGTCCCCTCACTGAGGAGCCAGAGTGTGGCTGGCAGATGGCATCCCACACTGTCACAAAGGGGCACAAGACAGAGGCAAAGGACCCAGCTCATCTTCCCTACAGAACTTCAGCAGAAGACACTAAATTCAGTCACCCATGTCTTCTTTTGCAAGACCGGCTGCTCTTCACCTACCACCCACAGGCCAGCAAAAGGCTTGCCTTGTCCTTTAGCACAAGCTCCAGGTCATTCTGCAGTTTCAGGACCAGCTTCTCCGAGTCTGAAAGCTTTTCTACCACCTCCATGACCTCCTTCTGCAGGCGACTGTTCTCCTACAAGACACGGGCAGGTGCTGTGGGGCTCAGGGAGCAGAGGCTGCTTTGGCAGGGCTGGTGCTGCCTGGCCAGAGGCTTGTTCCAGCAGCATTCAGTGAGGAAGGAGCCCTGGGAAGCAGGGTGTCTAGGTGCCCGCCACCCTACTCTGAGCAGGCAGGTCATGCCACCGTGGCTCACAGCCTGCTGGGGGTGGACCCCTGCTAGGCTCATCACTTCCTCATTGCCTCTACTTCTCTCGGCCCCACCTCTATGTCAGAAAGGTCAGCACAGGAAAGGGCTGGTGATGTGTCATCTCTGAGCTGTTTTCTCAGTGATGGACTTGTACTTGCACAAGTCTGGCTCAATGGCTCAGCAGGGTGGGAGAAGCACCTGCAGACACTGGGGCCTGGGCTGAGAAGGGTCAAGAGACAGCTGCACCCACAGGGAGACCGGTGAGTCTAGCTCCCTCTCCCAGGGGTGGCAGAGGCTGCTGGGAGGCAGGTAAGGTGGAAGGAAGTCCCAGGCTCTGTGTCAGGAGAGTGGGGGAGCTAGGAGCACAGCAGGAACCCCACACATGAGTGAGTGCCTTTCAGTCTTGACTGTCCACACAGTCTGGACACCTTGCCAGAGCCAAGTGCAGGGTGTGTGCAGCCATGGGACATTCTCCAAAGCCCTCAGAGCTCCAGGGAAGCCACAGCTGTAGACACAAGTCTGGGTTCTGGCAGGCTGTCTGCAGATGCTCCCAGACTCTGGGGGGCAGCCACATGGCCACCGTGGCTGGTCCTCCCTGATCTCCACCTGCCCCAGCACAGAGTGGGACAGACAGGGAGGATGGGTTATGGGGCTCCTCACAAGACCAGGACATTCCACTCTGCGGGGAGAGGAGACATTACCCTGCCCGCCCACCGCGTCTGTCTTTGCAGAGTCCCCCCAGGATGCACCCCACCTACCTTCAGGGCCAAGGTCAGTTTCTGGCGGAGGCTGGCCTCCTCAGCCCGCAGGCAGCCCACATCCTGCTCCAATGCTGCCCTCTGCCTGCAGGCCTGCTCCCAGAACAGTTCTTGCTCCCTCTCCACCTCGGACCGCAAGAGGCTCAGCCTGTCCCTGTACCCCTGCTCCAGATGCCTGCAACACAGCACACACGCAGGCTGGGCCTCCCTGGAGTCTCTGCCCCCAGCCCTCAGTGGACCACCTCAGACCCTGCTGTCCTGCTCAGTAGACAGGGCCAACTTTCAGCAGTGAGTGGCCCATGCCAGGGCCCCACAGTGCATATTCCTCCTTCGGGATGGTGGGTGACTCCAGCTGCCCTGGGGTCAGAGGTGAGCGAATGGGCAGTACTTGCTGGGATGGGTCCTGCTGGTGGTCTCTGCCTGTCCACAGCATGCTGCCCTGCCCCCTAGCACTCCTGCAGTTAAGGCCTTTGACACCAGGCTCATGTGAAGGTCAGCCTCCCTGCCCAGGAAACCTATGGGTGGTGACTTCCCAGGGTGGCTGGAGGAAGAGGACCAGGCATTTCCCTCAGATTCTGCCTTCACCCCCTGCAACAACCTTTCTATCATAAAAAACAGGGCTAAATCTTAGTTGCATCACTGCAACAGCTGCTTCACAGCTCCCCAGTCCAAGCCTATCTGGACTGCTGGTGAGCACCTGGCAGGCAAGAGGCAGGCTTCGCCATGAGGATGACTTTCTAACTGACCTCAGGAACCTGCTCAGTAGAGCCCAGGGATAGAGTGTACATGCTGGGCTCTCAGACAGATCAGAGGAACGGGGACTGTCACCTGCCTAGAGAGCAGAAACAACAATGTCTCATTTCTTTTATAATTTTTAAACTCTTTTTTCTTGAATGGTACTGGGGTTGAACCCAGGGCCTCACACCTGCTAGGCAAAGTGCTCTACCACTAAACTGCATCCCTGTCCTTTACTGAAATTTTGAGACAAGGTCTTGCTAACTTGAGCAGGCTGTCTCTGGCCTTGAACTCGAGGTCCTTCTGCTTCAGCCTCCTGAGACACTGGGATCACAGGTGGGCATCCCAGCTCCTGGCTCTTATTACTTAACCGTGTCCCTTTGTGACAATTCCATATGTTCCATGTTGGGGGAGGAGGCCTAGGGAGGTGACCTGACCCCACTTGTCTGCAAGGAGGTCAAGTGCCCCAACTCTATCACTTGGTAGGTCCCCCATTTGGGCTTTTTGGTCTTACCCAAACAGCTGATGTGGTGAGGCCACATTTACTCATTATGTCAGGGTTCACAGGAATCACTTGTAAAAGTCTGGTGTAAGGATACTTAATTGTTAGCTTCCTTGAAAATGACCACTGTCATGCAAGGGCCTTCATTTCAGCTGCTGGTGGAAGTGAGTGTGTGGCCACACTCCCACACATGCCCACGCATCCACACACATGTGTGCTCCCTCACTCTTCTCACCTCCACACTCCCACACTCTCACCCACACCCATGATCGCTCGGAGCACAGCTACAGTAGCCCTGACTTGCTTACCCCTCGGCTCCCTCTCTCGCTCTCTCCTCCCTGATGCCATATGAAGGCACGCGTGGGACTCAGCCTGCTGTGTCTGGCCCTCCCCAGCCACTCTGAAAGGAAGAGGACCTGGGAGGTGCACGTGGACCAGGGGGAGCCCTGCCCTGCCCAGCCCAGGCAAACTGCCACTGTCTGTGGAAAAACAATGGCCATAGGAGGGGAGTAGAGATCCCCTGCTCCAGCACATCTGTGGAACCCTGAGTGCATGGGTCATGGAGAAGGGGGCTCCTGGGCCCTCGGAGCTGACCAAGAACCATGGATGACTCTGGGAGGTCCGGACAGCCTTCCACATGCCCAGGCAAAATGACCAGCTCCTGGTTCCTCGGTGCTTCTCCCACATAAGGTTCCATTTTCTCACATTCCCCAAATAAGCCAAGCAGGGGAGCATAGCAAGACCGTATGTGAAAATTAAAAGGGCCGGGAGTATGGCTCAGTGGTAGAGCACTTGCCTAGTATGCATCAGGCCCTGGGTTCCATCTCCAGCGAGAGAGAAGGGAGGGGAAAGGGAGGAAAGGAAAGAAGGAAGGAAGGAAGGAAAGAGGAAGGGAGGAGAGGGGAGAGAAGAGGAGGGGAAAAAGTGTTAAGACCAGGGCAGGGAGGACCTAAGTTCAATTGTACACACCCATGTGTGACTATTGCCAAGTTACTGAGCTACTCTGACTCCCAATTTTGCATTTCTCTCAAATGGGATTAAATGGCCTATTGGGGTTTGGGTGGCAGTCAGGTCTGGTCGTATGTGCAGACAGGAGCCCCTCATATGACAGTCTCACAGGCCCGGAACACCATGTCACGTCTTTGACCCCTGGGCTTGGGCTATATGAATGCGCCAGGGCATTCCTGGCAAAGAAGGACGGCACTTTGGTCTACACCCACAGTCTAGTGGAATAGAGTCAGGGCATGCACAGGGAGCTCCCAGTGCCCTCCCCTGTCATGGCACTTGTGACTCTTCCCACTCGTTCCTCTTCCCCAGGCCACGCTGCCCAGGGCCAGCAGGTGCATGCACTGAAGCAAACCGAGGAGGTAAACGCTGTGGGGTCCCATGAACTGCCCATTGTCACGTCAGAGGCCTTCTGTGTACCTTGCGTGACACATACCCTATGAGGACCACCACACAGTCTCATGCTGTCAGGACTGTGAAAAACGAATCACCTTCCAAGGCCATAGCCATGAAGATGGGAGGCATAGGTTCTCCTAAGCGAGCAGACGCCCAAGTCAACCCACTGCCTTTCCCCCTCCCCTGCTGTGTGCACGCCCAGCCTGTGAGCACCAGGTTTTGTGCTGAGCCCCCTGACAGAGCACTGGCTTTACCCACTGCACATCCTACAGAGAAGCCGAAGGGCTTGGGGACAGCAGAGCACATGGCAGTCTCAGGCAGGCCTCTGCTAGAGAGGGACAGGGGGAAGGTCAGCAAGGCCTTTCTGTTCCCCAGGAGCTGATCAATAGGTGAGCAAAAGCTTTGAGGTGATTGTGGTGCTGAGGCCACCAGGGGGCATAAGGTTCCTGCAGGAGGGCCTGGGGGGACCCATCACTGCCGCAGCACAGGAAATCCCAGGGGTGGGTTTTCTTCCAACATTCTGGTTAGCAACAGAGGTGACTTCATGTTCTCCTCTGGGGTCTGCCTGTGACAGCGCAGTCAGGGCTCACACTTTGGGACCTCCCACCTCCTGAGCTAATCAGAAGCAACTATCTGTCCCTCCAAAACGCCTCCTGACCACAGGTCCTGTGGTTTATGTGGACAGAGCTCGATGCATGATGAGGCAGAGTCCCCCCAGCAGACCTTGGGCACACACAGCAGGACTGATTTTCAGAGGCAGCCCACCCACTTAGAAAGAAGATCCTAAAGTGGCACTGTCCCAATGCCCACTAGCCCTGTGGAACAGGATGGGCTCACTCTTCCCTGCTCATGGCTATGGCCTCGCCAGCAGCAGCCATGGCCATGCTAGTCCTGGGCCGAGGGACTGGAGAAGTGTCACACCACCAGCCCAGAACCTACTTGATTTTCTTCTCTGTGAGCTGTTCCAGGGCAGAATGACTCTCATCCATCTCCTTCACGAACTCCAGGTTCCTCTTCTCAGTTCTCTCCAGGTCCTGCCTCGCTTTGTCCCGTTCCCGCACCAGTTGCTCCACTTGTCCTCTGCCATGGGAAGGAGACAGGTCAGATGGGGACTACCGGGGACTTCTCTGGACCCTGCAAGCCCCACGTGTGAGTGAACGATAAAAACAGCTGCCATGTGAGGGGACAAGGTAGGGGCTAGTGCCCAGACCTTGCTACTCCCACAACCACCTCTTGTGGCGCTTCCCACAATTGCTATGCCCATTTTACAGACAGGTATGCTGAAAGAAAGGCCAAATGACTTGCCAAGGGAGTTTCTAGATTTCTGACCCCACAAGATCAGAGCTTAGAGCCCGGCACTATGCCACGTATTCAGATGGACTCAGGATGTCTGAGAATTTATCAGGGGCCCTCCTGCCTCCAGCCCTGAGATCCCTGGCACCTAATCTAGGCACAGACCTGTGAAGGAGAAGAGCAGGCCCTAGTCACCCCTGTGGGTCACAACCCTGCCCTGCAGCCTGGCATCTGAGCAGGTACAGGTGACTCTTCCAGAGCAAAAGGTGCTGTTCTGAGACTTTCCCCGTGGAAGGAGCTCTGGATGCGTCTCTCCCTCTCACCCTGTTCCTGCCTGCAGAGCTGCCTGGGGTCAGAGGCTCATCCGGTAGTACCCAGTAGTACCTGATGAGGTGCAAAATCTTTAGAATCAAAGCTGTGATTTCTGCCAATCTTTTCTGCCCCTTTGGAACACCAATCAGAATATAAAAAGTCTTTACTTAAATCTGCTTAGTAGGCAGATCCCTAAATAGCCAGCGAAACCAAAATCCAGCCCAAGTAGGATGCAATGTGTCCTCGGCCCACTCTGCATGCCTGGAAAGGACTTCCTGTTCTGATTTTGCTGCCTGAGCCCAGGAGCCCTCTGGCTGCTGTTGGAAGCAGTCTCTGGCCCTGGGAGGGTCTGTACCTCCACACCAGTGAGCTCCAGCATTAGCAGATGTGGGTTAAGTTCAAGTCCTTCTTGGGTGAAGTTCAAGTCCTTCTTGGAACGTCATTAAAAGGGGCTGAGCAAGAATCCTGACATATGGATTTCTAAGCTTCTCACCCAGCCTGAGGAGGGGCTGGCGACCCTTCACTTCTGTGGATTCAAAACACCATGCAGTAGCCACTGAATAGTGCATGGGGTCCTTGGGCCCTGTCCAGCCTGGCATGTAGACAATACTCACCCCCTCTGCTCTGCAGAGCTATTTCCTTGCCACCCATAACAACAAACTCTAGCTAAAGGGACAAGCAGTGTATGGCGTTCCCGCCCCAGGACTGGTCACTGGGGCAGACAAGGGTAAGTCCTGAGGGTATGTCAGGGAGGGTACATCCTGAGCTTCCTGGAGGCTGCCTGGTCAGCTGCACCCCTCCCTAGCCCCTGGTGGGCTCTTACTGGTAGTAGCTCAGTTCCTGGCGGTAGCAGGCCAGGGCGGCCTGCTGGACGACTCCATCGACTGTCAGCAGTTCGTTGTCCAGGGCCCATGTCAGCTCCAAAAGATTCACCTTCTCATCCATGCTGAAATCCAAGATCTAGAAGTACCAACCCCAGCAGGCACGAGAGGATGAGACACTTCTCCAATTACACTTTCTTGCCCAGACCACAATGGCCATTAGGGCCAGCACCTGCCCCTTTCCTGCTTCAAAAGTCTGCTCTTGCGGTGCCCCTGCTCATCAAGTCAGTCTGGTGGGCATCAACACTGTGCTCCCCATCCCTGTTGTGGTGTGGTCCCCTGGCCCCTGCCTCAGGGGTGGGCACAAGCCAGGCTGGACAGTTCCTTTCCTGCACACAGTGTGAGATGCAGGCAGGGGATGTCCCAACCAAGCACCTCATGGGGGCTGAAATGGAGACAGGTGAGTGCGGCCCTTTTCTCTGAAACCAAGAGACCCAAAGCCTGTGGAAGCCCTGGGAAGCCCCAGGTGAGGAAGCCTGCCCTGTAGCTGATGCCACCACAAAGCAGAGAGGACAGATGAAGGTCTCAATGGTGCCACATGACTTGGACCCCACCACACCTGAAGTGCACCTCCCTAGCAGCCCATGTAGGCCCCTAACATTCTCCTCTTGCTAAAGCTATTTAACTTTTTTTTTTTTTTTTGGTGGTAAGGGCCCTGTACATGCTAGGTAAATGCTCCACCCCTGAATTGCACCCCAGCCCCCTTTTTAATCTTTTATTTTGAGACAAAATCTCACTAAGTTACACAGAATACCTCTGGCCTCGAACTTGCAATCCTCCTGCCCTAGCCTCCCAAGTTGCTGGGATACAGGCCTGCACTCCTTTTCCTAGCTGCTGAGTTGACTTTTCCTCATGTCAAAGTCAAAGAATCTTGATTCATCAGCCACTATGAAATATGCCTATAGATGGATGACTTTGTTGGAAGAAGAATGATGTATCACAGGAGGAAGCCAAGGCCAAACACATCCCAGAAAGAAGCATCCATATCCCCTCAGGGCTCAGCGCTTTTTCACTTGTTTTATTTATTTACTTATTTACTTATTTACTTACTTACTTAGAGACACTATCTCACTGCATAGCCCAGGCTGACCTGGAACTTGGAATATATAGGCATACCAATTTTCTATGCACTAAGAAAAAATCCCACAGAAGGCCCACCATGCAGCCATCAGCAGTTGCTCTGCCCAGACTTCTGGGGATGGGAGGAGAGAAGAGGAGGCTTTGTTTTTTATTTTATAGGTTTTTGTAAAGTTAGTAATTTTATAGCACTGGAAAATCAAATTTGGAAACAAAAAGAATAAATCTGGCTTGTGATCCTGCCCTGAGGAGGCCGTCTCTCACTCTCACGTGCCTCTGACTCAGCCACCCTGGGGCAGAGCTCCACCTAAATCCTGTGGCCAACTTCACAGAACCCTATGAAATGAGGAAGTGTGCTGACCCCTCCTTGCTCCTGGAGGCGCTAGAAGAGCTTCTTTCCACTCATCTCTGGGATTCCCTCATAAGTGGCAGTGGGGAAGGGGCAATGTATAAGATGCTGAAAGTTATCTTTAATGGACTTTTTCAGACTGTTATTTTTGACTTTGTTATCTTTTAAAATTAAAATCTCCTATATTTTAATGGGCTGGGATTTAGCTCAGTGGGTAGAGCGCTGCGCTGCAGTCTCTGAGGTTCCGAGTTCAATTCCCAGCACCGCAAAAATGGGAGAAGGGCCTGGCAATCCACTCCCAAGGCAATCCCGAAGCACTCAGCCATTGAAAACCCTACGAGGGTTGCTATGAGTTGGATACCGACTCGACGGCACCTAACAACAACAATATTTTAATAGGAAAAACAGAAAGAGAAATGTTTCCTTGAAGACTTCTCTACATGGTTCTCTGCTCTGAGCCCAGGCCAGCTGTATCCCCTGCAGGGGTGCTCCATCCACCCTCCTCTGCAAGCAGCAGCCCTGCCCGGCCCCTGCTGCCTGGATGCCACCCAGCAGGGCAGCTGAGAGGAGCAGATTCCAGACCTGCAAAATCTCCTTGCCGTTCCTGATGCCTTCCTGGGCCCACAGAGCGACAACCTGCTCAGGAAAGGCGAAGCCACCGCCATCATCGATGCTGGAGAAGAGGCGTGGGCCTGAGCACACAGACACGAGGGACGAGCTGGTGGTGGCCGTATGGCAGCCATTGTCCTCCAGGGCCTGCACGTCGGGAAGGGAAGATGCTCTGAGCACATGGCATCCTGAGGCAGGCGCCTGTGGCTGCCGCACTCTGTGTAGCCTCCCCAGCCTGTGCTCGGCACGCTGCCTTCTCGTGCACACCTAAAACAAGACAACTCATACGACCATCATGAGCGCCTCTTCCTAGACAAGAGAGGATGCCCGGCACCATTAAGGATTTGTTCAACACCCACAGTTCTGCAGGCTACAGAGCTGGGATTTATACTAGGGCTCCTCGCCTCAGCCCCACACTCTCATGAGGACCCCTGGGTACCTGCTGTTGTACTGTCCACCTGAGGCTTCATGCCTGAGGAGCCTGGCAGCTCTGGTCAGCAGGTCATCATTTAGAGGGACCAGGAGGGAATTTTGACATTTCTCCCAGGTTAGTGACGGTATGTGGTGGGCCTCAGAGGACAAACCCAGGAAAATACAGACTGAGAAAAGAAATGACAGATGGGCTCGAAAGGAGAAGCAAGTGGCCCACGGAGAACCCCACACGTCCCCCGGAATCAGAGGCCTGCAGCTCGTGGCTGAGCAGTGTCAAGGAGGTTCACAAATGATCCCGATAGCCTCATGTGAGGCTTGAGCAACACGAGAATCTGGAGCAGGAATAGCCTCTCACCACCTCCTATCCCGCGCGGGTCCCTGGGAAGCAGCACTGGCAATCTGGGACTTCTGAACAGCAGAGACAGAGCTCTCTGCACCCAGGAAGGCTACCCCGCACATGTCCTCCTCTGCACTCTCCTCACTGGCTCTAAGGGCTCCTTGCACCACCCACTCTTCCCAGCCTGCCCTACCTGAGGCCTTCTCCCCAGAACTTATGACCTGGGCAGCCCCAGCTTGTCATGGCCCTCTGCAGCCTCTGCTGTGGTTATGCCCTAGCCTGGCCAGCAGCTGTCTCCTGCCTGTCCAGCCCTCCCTCCCTCCCAGATTCGGCCCACCTAGCCAGGGTTCTCATGCCATCTGCCATGCCTGTGGGGCGAGGCTCCCTCATGCCTCACCCAATTGCCCTCTTGGCTGGGTCACCACTTGCCAGTCACTGAGGAGTGGGTGTCTGTCGAGCTATGTGGGTGCCCTACAGCTCCACAGAATGGGCATCTCGCCCTGTCTAAAGAGGGAAAGGGCAGCTCCAGAGTGTCCAGTGACCTCACCACAGCCAACTATGGAAAAGCTGACACCCCAATACACCCAAAGAACTTGCCACCCCTCTCTGGTGCCAGCAGAAGGGCAGGAGAGAGGCGAATCCATCTGGGGCTTGCCCCAGGGCCTGGCACATCCATGTCATACTGGCAGGGCCTGCGTAGGTGAGATGCACCTGGGACCCAGTAACCTCAACCCTGCAGTCAGACAGGGTACCCTACCACCCTGGCACCCCGCTTGCTGCAGTGCAGGAGTTCTGAGACAAGGGGGGTCAGAAGGGCAGGAGCTTAGTGTTCTGCAGACTAAAGTTGGAGCCTGCCAGGCGCTGTGGCTCACGTCTGTTGTCCAGGGACGAGAGGAGAGAAGGCAGGAGGATTGTGAGTTTGAGGCCAGAGGCAGCCTGCACAACTCAGTGAGACTCTGTCTCAAGATAAAACATAAAAAAGGGAGTCGGGGAGCAGCTCAGTGATGGAGCACTGGCCTAGCATGTGTAAGGCCCTGGGTTCAACCTCCCAGTACTGCAAAGAAAAACCCTAAACAAACAAAAGACCAACCTGACCTCTCTGCAGCCTGGCTCGGGGTTGCAGTGTGCACACAGTGTACAGTGTGTATGCTGGGAGTCCAGGCTTATGTGGTGTCACAGATTGTGAGTAGACAGGCATGCCTGTAGCAGGTGTTCCCAGCAGGAACATATTGTCGATGTGTATACAGTGGGTCCATACATATGGTAGATGTGCACAGTGGGTGCACACTCCATGCACATATGTGGGGGTACATGAAGGGTGTATGTGGGGTGTGGGCAGGCTGTGTTGCCATGTGTGGGCTGTATGTGTGCAGAGCACAGTGTGGTGAAGAACGATGGCCCAGAGTCTGCGGTGCCCCGGCAGAACAGTTCCCCGCAGTAGGGATAGGAGAAGAACTCAAGTGTGTGGAGAGAAACTTCTAACTCCTCTCTGACTGTGCAACCTCTACAGCAGGTCAGGCTGCCAGTGAGAAGCCCATAGGCCCCGCTGGAGCGGGGCTCGGCCACTCTAAGGACTCAGCTCCACAGGGCCACCCACAGCATGGAGGGTCAGGAACAGGGCAGCAGCACTCAGGCAAGCACTGTTTTTTTGTTCTTCTTCAAGCCCAGGCCAGCACTTTCCTAGCTGGACCCCAATCCCAGGAATTTCTGACTTAAAAGGCCTGACAGCTTTCCGCAACACCAGTTCCTGAGCTTCTTTGTGGGTCTCATCAACTTCAGTTAGAAAGTCAGATTCTCAGATGCACCTCCTCTGGCCGCAGATGGCACCACTGGTCCCACATCACATGCACCAGCAAAGGTGCATCTGTGCCCTGTCCTCGCGCCAAGGAAAACCAAGTGCTGAGCCTGTGGCCACTGAGTAAAGCTACAGTTTAAACAGCTGCCTGAGCTCTGCTCTCACAAGAAGACTCAGTGCGTGAACCACAGGGCTGTGGGGCTTGGAGAGCTCGGTGGCCCACGAGGACCCATCCTGGGAAGGCTTCACAGAGGCCTTCAGCAGCCCTCACCATGCAGTGAGGACAGGGTGTTCTCACTGTGATGTTTGACCATAGGGCCCCAAGGATGTGCCGAGGACCCACTGTGTCCCACACGCTGCTTTATCCCCTGGCACTCCTAAGGTAAGTGCTCAGACTGCCCCTCTTTTACAGATGGACCTGGGGCTCACAGATGTGGAGTAAGTCACCACCGACACACAGCGGGAACAAGCAATACATCTGTCGCAGGTCTGTGTGGACCCAAAATCTAAGCCAAAGCCACACTGCCTCACATGGACACAGGTGTGTGCACACCCGTTTGGCTCCTAGGCAGTTCACTGCGGTGACACTAGCACTGTGGTCAGCACCCTCAGTCGCCACGGTGTGACTGCAGGTATCGCTGGGGTTCAACATTTAATTGTCCCATTTTACCTGGTAATGAGATAAGGGCCTGCTTGGTTTGACCACAGTGGAAGATTCTGGAAGGGAAGCAGGCTCATGACTGAACAGACCAAGCTGGAACTCTGCAAGACTCACTCTGCCATCTCCATCTTGATCCAGTTTGCTGAACAGATCTTCAAGTTCCTAGACAAAAGCCACCACCCCTCAGGCCTGGGGCCACCTCACTCCCTCCCTCCAGCTCCAAGTGCCCAACAGGAGCAGATAGCTTGTCCATATGCAAAATCCAAACCTCCCTCAGCCTCCCAGCTCTGCCTTGTCTCCACCCCACTGAGTGGGGGTAGCACCTGAACCCCTAACTCCACAGATAGCCAGAGGGACAAGGATGAGATGGACACAGGCCCAAAGCCTCAGCCCCACAGCTCACCTGTGGTGCAGCAAGGGCACAGGGCCGTCTCATGGCCAAGGCCACCCATGAGGATGGTATGCCAGCTGCCAGGGTGCACAGGCAGGCTCAGACGTGACACATTTGGGCTGGGTGGTGGCCTGGGGCCATTTGAAGAAGGAGAGAGAGTACTCATTAGAGGCAGAGGAAGGACTGTAAAGGAAGGAACCAGAGGTCCCCAGCAAGAGTGAGAGTAGCAGGACGTTTGTGAGGCTGGGTAGAGTGGCCAGAGATGACTCTAGACAGCATCTGGGATTCAGTTTTAGGCAGCAGTACTGGAAGTCACCAAAGGACTGCAGAAAAGTGACAGAACCGAATGCCTGTCTGAAGGATAAAGTGAGTTTCCACACCTAACACAAAACTGTGTCTGCTGCAAAGAGCATGTGGCTGGAGCGGCCCACCTGGGCTCCTTACCTCTTTCTGCAGGCCATGGAGCCCAATGTTCTGGCAGACCACAGCCAGCTCCTGCTCACTCAGGTGACCGCTGCTGCCGACCCCCAGCTCCTCCCAGATGTCCCGAACCTGGCTCTCAGGTATGTCAAAGGAAGGGCTGCAGGACTTCTGGGGGCTCCCAAAGACCTCAGGACCCCAGCTTCGCAGCTGGCCTAAAGAAAAGGGATTCATAGTTAAACCCTGATAAGTGCACAAATGAATTGTTGTTAGGTACTGTTGAGTCAATGTCCAACTCATAGGGATCCTATGTACAACAGGTGAAACAGTATTGTCAGTGCTTCTCTACTATTCATAGGGATTTCAATGGCTGATTGTTTCTTGGGAGTGGGTTGCCAGGTCCTTCTCCCAAGCCTGCAGCACCTGGTGTTCCCAGGTGGTTTCCCATCCAAGTGTTAACGAGGTGCGACCCTACTTAGCTTCTGAGATCTGATTGGATTAGACACCACAGTGGTACAGCTATAGGCACACAAAGGAATATTCAGCCTTAAAACAAAAGGAAATCAGCTGGGTGCAGTGGCACACACCTGTAATCCCAGCAACTCAGGAGGTAGAGGCAGGAGGATTGCAGGTTCGAGGCCAGAGCAGCCTGAATAATTTACCAAGACTCTGTCTCAAAATAAAACAAAATAAAGCAAAACAAAAAGGGTTTGGGATGCAGCACAGTGGTAGAGGTCTTGGGTTCAGCCCCTAAATACCAAAGAATAAAAAGAAAAAAAAAAGAAAAAAGAAAAAGAAAAGAAAAGAAAAGGAGATAAAGGAGGAGGAGGAGGAAGAAATCCTGCCATTTACGACACCATGAAAGAAGCTGGAGGACACAATGCTAAGTGAAATAAACCAGACACAGCAGGTTAAAGAACACATAGCCCCACTTACACGCAGGATCTAGAAAAAAGAGGAATTCTCGGTAAGAGTACAATGGAGGTTACCAGGGGCTGAGGATGGAGGAAAAGAGATGTTGGGTAAAGGACACAAGCCTTCACAGGTCAGATGATTAAGCCCTGGAGACCTGATTTACAGCATGCTGACTATTGTCAGTAATCATGTATTAGCTACTCAAAATCTACAGACAGCAACCTCAAGGACTCTTAACACACACATGCACACACACACACAAACACCACACGGGTAACTATATGAGGCAACAGACGTATTAAATACCTCACAGTGCATACATGTATCAAATCATCACCTTGTGCAGCTTAAATACATGCAACATTTATCTGTTCAATTTCTACATTGAATAGCAGTGGAGATAGTGGATACCCTTGTCTTGCTCCTGATACTAGGGGAAATGCTTTCAATTTTTCTCCATTTATTATGACGTTGGCTGTCAGTTTTTCACATATTGCCTTTATCATGTTGATGTATGCTCCTTCAATTCCTAGATTCTTCAAGGCTTTTAATATGAGAGGATGTTAAGCTTTGTCAAATGCCTTTTCTTTTCTTTTTTTTTCTTTTCCTTTTTTTTTTTTTTTTTTGCAGTACTGGTGTAGAGGGCTGAACCCAGGGCCTCATGCATCTTTTGCAAGTGCTCTACCACCAAGCTGGACCTCCAGCCCCTGCCTCTATCCTCAAACCTGAGATCCTCCTGCTTCTGCTTGCTGAGTTGCTGGGATATCAGGCATGAGCCACTGCCTTGTCGAAGGCCTTTTCTGTGTCTATTGATAGGATCATGTGATTTGTTTCTAATTATATGCTATATTACATTTATTGTCTTGCATATGTTGAATGAGTCTTGCATACCTGGAATGAAACCAACTTGATCATAGTGTATGATCTTTTTAATGTGTGTTGAAGTCAATTTACGAGTATTAAGAATTTTTTCATCTAGGTTCATCATGATAATTGGTCTGTAGTTTTCCTTTTTTGATGTATCCTTATCTGGTTTTGGTATTTGATTAATACTGGCTTCACAGAATGAGTGTGGTAGAGTTCTGCCCATTTGTATTTTATGGACTAGTTTGAGAAGCATTGTTAATTCTTCTTTAAAGGTCTTGCAGAATTCAGTGGCAAATCCATTTGGTCTGGGGATTTTCTTTTTTTGAAGAGTCTCTTATTACTGCTTCAATCTCACTGCTTGTTATAAGTCTGTTTAAACTGTTTATATCCTCTTGACTTAATCTTAGGAGGTCATATATGTCTAGGAACTTATCCACCTCATCTAAGTTTTCCAGTTTATTTGGAATATAATTTTTCAAAGTGTTCCCTAATGATTCTCTGAATCTTTTTGGTATTGGTTGCAATGTTTCCTTTTTCATCTCTAATTTTCTTAAATTGAATCTTCTCTAACTTTTGGTTAGTTCGGTTAAGGGCTTGTCAATCTTGTTTATCTTTTCAAAGAACTAGCTCTTTATTTCATCAGTTTTTATTATTCTTTTAGTTACTGTTTAATTAATTTCTGCTCTCATCTATATTACTTCTTTCTGTCTCCTGGTTTTGAGTTTTGTTTGTTGTTCTTTTTCTAAGAGCTTGATTTGTATCATTAAGTTACTTGATTGAGACTGCTCTGATTTTCTTAATGTAGGTATTCATAGGTAAAAACTTCCCTCTTAGAACCACCTTTGCTGTATCCCAAAGGGTCTGGTAGGTTGTGTTTTCATTTTTATTTGATTCTATGAATTTTTCAAATTCTCTGATTTCTTCAAGTACTCATTCATCATTTAAGAGTGTATTGTTCATTCACCATATGTTTGTATAGTTTCTGTAATTTCTCTTGCTGTTCAATTTTGGTTTTATTCCATTATAGTCTGAAAAGATACAGGAAATTATTTCAGTTCCTCTGTTTCTGTTAAGATTTGATAAATGGCCTAAAATGTGACCTATTTTAGAGAAAATTCCACAGGCTGCCAAGAAGAATGTGTATGCTGTAGCTTTTGGGTGCAATATTATGTATATGTCTATTAAGTCCATTTGATCTATTGTGGTGTTTAACTCTGAAGTTTCTTTGTTGATTTTCTGTGAGCATGTTCTATCTATTGATGAGAGTGGGGTATTAAAGTCTACCTCTATTATTGTATCTGGGTTTGTCCCTTTAAGTCCTGGATTTTTTTTTTAAATGAAGTTGGGGTCACAGATGTTCAGTGCATCTGTATTTACAATTGTTATACCTTCTTGATCAATTATTCCCTTTATTAATATGTAGTGACCTTCTTTGTCCCTTTGGACTAGTTTTAACTTGAAGTCTATTTTTTTTTTGTTTGTTTCCATTTGTGTGGTATATCAATTTCCGTTCTCTCACTTTTAACTTGTGGGTGTCCTTGCCAGTAAGATATGCTTCTTGCACACAATAAATTGTTAGATCTTGGTTTTTAATTCCAGTTTGATAATCTATGTCTTTAATTGGACAGTTAAGACATTTGTATTTAGGGTTGTTATTGAGAGGGGTTTGCCAGTTCTTATAATTGTGTTGGGTGTTTCCCTGTTTGGGTTATATACTATTTGTTTCTTTTCTTTCTTCTTTATTCAAGGTTTGCTGTTGTTTGAGTTAGACATGATTGATTCTTTCATAGTTCTCTTTAGTTCTTCTAGGCCTCTCATGAAGTTTATTACTTATTGTACTCTTGTATGAAGATTGTCTTTTCTCTTTCTGTGTGTTTAAGATTCCTTTAAGTATCTTCTGGAATGCTAGCTTGGAGGTCATGTATTACTTTAGCATGTGCTTATCTTGGAATGTTTTTATTTCTCCATCAATTGTAAATGATAATTTTGATGGATTTATATCCAATAATCTTGGTTAGTAGTTATTTACTTTCAGGGCTTGAAATATATCATTGCATGATTTCCTAGATTTTAGGGTTTGTGCTGAATGGTCTGATATTATTCTGATGGGTTTGCCTTTGTAAGTAAGTTGGTGTTTTTTCTTTTCCAGCTCTTAATATTATTTCTTTGTTCTGTAGTCTTGGCATTTTGGTTTTAATGTGTTGTAAGGAGTTTCTTTCCTCGACATGTCTATTTGTGTTATAAATGCCTCTTGTGGTTGGATATCCATTTCTTTTCCCAGATTTGGGAAATTTTCTGCTATAAGTTTTCTATGGCTTTAGTTTTTATCTCGGCTTCTTCTTCTAAACACTGGATTCTTAGGTTTGGTCTCTTGATCATGTCCCAACATTCTTGGGAGTTGTGGTCATATTCTTTTATTTACTTATTTGTTTTTATTGGTTGATATCTGAATATTTCCTCAACTTTATCTTCCATTCCTGATATTCTATCTTCTGTTTCATCTAGTCTACTGGTGGTACTATCCACTGTGTTTTTTATTTGGTTTATGGAGTTCTTCAGTTTCAACATTTCTGTTTGGTTTTTGTTTTGTTGTGAAAATATCAATTTCCTTTCTGAATTTCTCATACATTTTTCTCACTTTGCCTTCTACATTGGTAACTTTCTGACCTAGGTCTTGTGTTGATTTCCTTACTTTGTTCCTTTGCTTGTTTGTGTTCTCTTTGAAGTCACTGACCATTTTTACAAGTAGATTTCTAAATTCTTTGTCTGATACTTCATCTATCTCAGCATCATTAGATTCAGCAGTTAAAGAATCATGGTCTTTTGGAGGAGATGTGTTGTTTTGCTTTTTTATATTTCTTATGTTTGTATTATGTGATTTCTGCATCTGTAGGGGTGGGTATCACTTCCTGTTTTATTTGGAAGTCTACTTAGTGAGTGTGTCTGCAGCCACAGCACCCTAGCATCTGATCCTGCCTGATCTTGGAGGCTAAGCAGGGTAGGCCTTGTTAATCCTTAGATAGGAGACTGCCTCGGAATACCAGGTAATGCAGGCTAGGGAAAAGGACCTGGCAATCCACTCCCAAAACAATCCACTATTGAAAAACCTATGAATAGCAGAGAGGCATTGACAACAGTACTGGGCATGGCAGTGTCAGATAGTCTTTTGTTCTGTTGTACATAGGGTCGCTATGAGTTGGACCTGACTCAATGGCACCTAACAACAGCAACAACAGACTTAGTGAGTGGCTTTCACAATCTCCAATGCTACTCCCAGACAGGAAGATAAACCACTACAACAGGTACAATATCCAACCCAACCAGATATAGAAGTACACTTAAAATCACTTAAAGCCAACTGCTGTAGCCCCTGTTCCCACAGAACAAAAAATTACAATAATAGTACAGAGTAAGCTATGAAATTGCAAAATATTTAAGGTGATGGCATAAATAGTATTAGCTTGAAGTAAGAATGGAGAGGCAGAGAAAGGGGAGACAGAAGGATGCCTCAAGGGTGAAGTAAAAGAAAGGGGGAAAAGCTGATCTAGAAAGGAAATAAGTGTTAAAAAGAGGGAGCCAAAGGAGCAAAAGATTAAAAAAAGATTACATGATAAAAAAAAATCTAGACAGAATGAGGTAAACATTAGTGAAGCAATAAGAATTAGTAAGTTTGGCTGGGCATGGTGGCACACACTTATGATCCCAGCAGCTTGGAAGGCAGAGGCAGGAGGATCACAAGTTCGAGACCAGAGGCTGTCTGCGTAATTTAGTGAGACCCTGTCTCCAAAAAAAAGCAAAAAAAAAAAAAGATGGTTTGAGGGTGTGGCTCAGTGGTACAGCACTTGCAAAGCACACAAGTGCAAGGCCCTGGGTTCAAGCCCCAAAACTGAAAAAAAAAAAAAAAAAAAAAAAAAGATTTAGTAAGTCTAAGAGATTTAAAGTGTAGTAAACAGAAAAAGAGAGATACATAGGCAGATAAAAATTAATAAAGGGACTAGGGGTGTAGCCCATTGGCAGAGTACTCACAAAATATGCATGAAGCACCCCAGTTCAGAATGAAAATGAAAAGAAGAATTATAAAAAAAAGGAAAAAGAAATGAAAAAAAAAGCTGTACACTGACTTGTTCCCCTGCAACCCCAGCATCTCTGGGACCTGAGGCAGGAGGATCTTGAACAACAGGCCAGAGGCAGCTTGTGCAATTTAATGTGATCCCATTTCCAAGCAAAAGAAAGAATGTTGGGGGTCCTGCACAGTGGTAATCAGTTGAGAATGGAGTCTTTTTATCTAACCATGGCTCATAGTGTTGACAGTCTCCACAGTTCCCCTCAGGAGATGGAGTCATCTCTTCTCCCTGGAGAGTAGGTCTTGCTTGTGAGTGACTTTCCCACGCTTGTTGCTGTCTGAACCATTCAGCATGTCAGCGCCCCATCTCCTTCCTCACTGTACCTGCCTGCTGCAGGTGTGTACCATGCTAGGGTTGTGGCCGGTCACCCCCAGCCTCTCCACTGATGATAATTCTTTGTTTTCAGGCCCCCTGGGATAGCTGAGTCTCTCACAACAGGTTTCCTCTCAAGATGGTGCTGGGCCACAGCCCTCTGAGACATGAAGCGTAGGAAAGAGAGTCACTTCTCCAGTGCTGAACCCCCTAGTCAGAAGAGCCGCTGTCTTACCAAGTCCTTGGAAGAGTTCAAGGGCTTTAAGGACTGTGGGTTCATTCTGTGGGACTCTGATGGCCAGGGCTGTCTGGTTTACCTCTTTGGATAAGGGCGCCTGTTCCCCTCTCCCTTAGGAAGCCACAGCTGGAGATGTGTACGCTCAGTCCTTATTGCTGTTCAGCTCTGTTCTGAAACACGGGACCATCCCACAGTCTCCTCTGTGATTTCTTGGCTTTTCTAGACTTTCTTTCTTTGGAAAAGAGTCCACTTTTTCCTATTCTAACTCCTTTGTTTTACCACATCACATGGAGGCTGCCTTTAATCTGTCAGCTTAAATCAGAAGTTCAGCTTTTATTTATTTACTTTTTACAAAGATACTTTGCAGGCAGTTCTGTGTGACCCATGCACCTTACTCAGGGGGTACAAGTGTTTTAGGACTCATCAGTGGGTCTAGCTGAAGGGGAGGGGATTTGTAACCTTTCCTCTTAAGCAGGTTGGCTTCCTGATGTGTTTGAAGCTTACCCAGAGGATGAGGACAGACAAGGGTGCCCATGTGGAAGCATCTACGGTAATCTATGTGTCAAACCAGATGTGTCCCTCCGCATCTTGCCTGCACTGCCCAGCCCATCTCAGGAAGAGGCCGCCTTCACTGAACCCAGGCTTCAAGTGATGTCCACTCTGCTTTGAGGGTCTGGATCTGTCACAGAGATGAGCCATATGGGCATTAATTACTTTCATAATCCAACTAGTGATATGAAAGCCACTGTCCCTCAAGAAAAGGCAGACCCACATGCTCACCAATGGCACAGTGGGCTCGGTTGAGGAAAACACAGCCAAAGGGTCTGTGGCCAGGCCCAGCCTGATCCAGGACATAGGAAATCATGGGGCATGCTACCCAAAGGTGCAGGGTGCAGGATACTGTAAGACACAGTTCCTGGTACCAGCTAGGAGCAGACAGAGTTGGTGGCCCAATGTCTTTCTGGGTGACTCAGGCCTTCTCCAACAGGCCAGGCCAGCTTCATCCACATGCCCAGTGGGCATCTCCCAGTTCCTTCCCCAACCAAAGGGCCACAGGCCTCCCACAGCCAGATGAGGCCTCCATCTGTGTCCAGCTGGCTCCAGATTCTTCCTCACTGGTCCCTGACGCTCTGCACCCTAGTACCCCAAGTCCTCCAGTCACTGCCTTCTCGGAAGACCATGACAGCCTCTTGCCACCTCCTAGGTCTGGCTGTTAAGAACCTCACAGTTTGCTCCCCACATGTCTATTGATGCTGCCCATTCTCCTGGTTACTGAACACATGACACACTCATGCTCTAAATGTCTCCTCTTCCAAAATGCAGCTGGCTCCTCTGTGCTGGACACGATGATCACCATTTTGCTTTATTTTGTAGTACTTGGGGGTTGAACCCAGGGCCTCTCACATACTTTACAGGTGCTCCACCACTGGGCTACTCCAAGCCCATTTTTTACTTTTTGTTTTGAGACAGGGTCTCTCTAAGTTACACAGGCTGCCTCTGGCTCAAATTCTGGGTCCTCCTGTTTCCACCTCCCAAGTCACTGGGCTTACAGGTGTGTATCACTGTGTCTGGGGTTAATCTTGGCCATCTTGATACAGAACACCTGGAATGGCCATGACCCCACAGCCCTGGCAAGGAAATAAACAGATATGTGCAGCATAGCTAGGCCTATTCTAATGGTAATAGAGCTATCAACATTCTCTCTTGGAGGGAGAAGGAAAGGAAAATCACAAGATCCTCATGAGACTCCCATAAGAAACTCCTCTGAGGGGCCATCACTAGCCCCTCCTGCCCCAGCTGCACTATGATGCCAAGTTATATAAAAGATAATGGACTGGCTAAGGGCAGGACTGGACAGTGATACAGCTGCCCTGAGGCTGCCAGGGAGTCACACTTGCTCCTGTGGGCAACTCCAGCCCTGGGAGGGCTTGTCATTGATGCAGGTTTGGGACATCCCAGTGAGAACTTCTTGGAGATATTCTTCTCCTTGGTAGAGCTGTACAGAAAGGCTGTCTGTGAGTTGCCCATGCCTCTGTAAGAAACCTCTGTATACTCTGGGCTCACAGCGTTGAATGTGGTCCATCCTTTGGTCTGTCTACACCCTCTGATTTTCTCAAAGCACCTGTGCTCTTCCTGTCAACCTTTCCTAGGAAGCAGCTTAAAAACATGACTTCAAAATTCTTTGCTGCTCTCCCCATCAACACAGGGGTCTGTGGCCTCTCTCCTTCAACCTGGGAAGCCTCACGGCAGCTTTCATCAAAAACAAATGGCAGAATGGATGCTGTGAGATTCTGAAGCAGAGACATGGAGTATGAGGCAACCCCAGCCTCACTCGCAGGACGTCACATGCTGGGCCTTGAACTGCCATGCTGTGAGGAAGCCCAGTCACACGGAGAGACCACACATAAAGGCTGCCTTAGTCTGACTCACAGCACAGATGTATGAGTGACTCCTTTGCATCTTCACATGATTCCAAACTTGGCCTCAGTGTGTCTCAGCAGAGGCCCTGGGCTCTCTTTGATGTCCTCAGGGTTCCCATGGCGACCATGTGCTCTTGTGTCGCCCCCTGCTGGCAAGCCCCTCTCCTCACCATGGCAGCAGTTCATGTTTCTCCCTTTGGCATTGTTTGCCACATGTGTTGGTCTCAGCTCCCCAATTACAGTCTAGGATTCTTCAGCAATATTTGCTCACCTTTTTATATCACAGGAGTATTACAGGCAAATACTAGATAAATGAACTGAAAAAGCAGCCCCACCCCTCCAACCTCTGCACCCCTCCCAGAGGGGACTATGGTGAAGAACTTTTTGCCTGGACTTCCAAAATGTTTCCATCCCCACAGGAGCATATAAGGCATAAGCTACCCTGGAAAGGTGCAGATGGGTCTCCCAACCTGCTCATGCCTGTCACCCAACTATGATCCCAGTCCAGGTCACACACAGTGCCACACCGTGCTAAAGGCCAGGCCCTCCCTCTTCCACCTGTGTGGTGTTCTGATACCACTGGGCAATGATCTGCCCCAGCTGCTGGCATTCATTTGTGCCATAAGGCTCTCGAGGACCATAGGCACATCTTACACTCCACTGGGGGAACAGACACAGCAGGGAGAGGCTGTACCCAGGCCCATCATGCCAGGAATCAGGCGCAGCACCCTCTGGCCTGAGCCCTGGCCACACCTGTCAGCTGAGGTCATATCCATACTTATAGACCTTGTACTGTGGCAGAAGCACTCTGCATCCTGGACCAGAGACCTCCACCCCATGATCTGACCTCAGCTGAGGACAAGTGATCACTTCAGGGCTGTGATGCAACACTGTAACCTTGCCTGAGAAGGGTCCCTAAGGGCCACCACATGGAGCCTGCATTTCCCAGGACATTACTCTGTAGCTGTGCCCCATGCAATGGCCCAGCTCACTGAGCTATCAGACTACTAGTCACACAGATAGAACAGAGGGCCATGGCATTACCTTGCTCTTCCAACAGCTCACTCTGAGGTTCTTTAGCACTCTCGGCTTCCTCATCTGACTTGAGACTCTGTGGGAAAAGATGAGAAGGCCGTGAGTCCTCCACTCAGTAGCCACTGCATGGAGCATGAGGTGCAGGATTGGTGAGGCACAGCCCAGGACACTCCAGACTGGAAGCATGTGGCAGGTCCTGGATTCCATGCCCTCTCAGAAGCTTGGACATGGGGATGGGAACTCGTTATTCTGCACACTCAGGCTCCTACATACCAACAAAAGCCATTGGCAGTTCACCCTGGAAATATCCTAACAGAAGAGAAACATGCTCCCTAAGCAGGGTGCTGGCTTCAGATGCCTGCACATGATAGGAGCTGGTCAGTGATGTCCTGGTCCCAGGACATCCTCCACAAACGAGGCTGGTGACACCACTGTCCTCTGAACTTTCCTGAGCCCCATCAGTTCAGCAGATAGAAGGTGAGAGCAGGTCTCTGCATCCCTCCAAGGGCTCTCGGGATAGCACATTGTCTAGTAATCATCTCGGTGGCCTCTGGAAGCTTACACCCAAGACAACAGAGCAGGCAGGGCCATCTAGGAATGTGTGACTTCAGTAAAATCCTCAAGCTTCAGTGGCCAAACTAGCAGACCAGAGTTGAAGTCTGCTTTTGACCAAATGCTGTGCATCCCCATAACTGGTTGTGGAATGAACACTGGGTGACCAAGACTCCATCCCCTTCAAAGCTGGCTCTAACTCTCAAGGGTCAGCATCTGGCACAGAATGGCACAATGTAGGCAGATCACCACCAGCCCAGGAGTAGGTCCACACAGCACCCGTGTGAGGCCCATATTTGAAGGGAATATGAAAGGGATGCCCTGGACCTGTGGGTGCTGTCCTGATGCAGCAGGTCTCTGAGAGAAGACTCTCCCTCTTTGCCACAACTAATGTTCAAAATATAAACTAGACAATTTGGGACCCAAAGCTCTTATTGAAGAAAAGTTCCCAATTAGGCTCCATCTGGTAGGAGTTGGCATCACAGAAAGCAGAAACCAGGAACCTTCTGGAATTCTTTTTTAAAAATGGGTTTTTGAGTCCATGACTAACTCCAATACTGTAGATCTGCCCCATGGATACATTTTTTTTTTCCTGAAGCATGCGAGGCATCAGCAGCTGGCCTCCCAGACACCAGTGGTGAACGGCATGGGAGAGGGGCAGGGAAAAGTGTGAGTTTCCAAGGCTCTAGGGAGGTACCTGGCTCGAATTTACCAGCTGTAGGCCTTCGTATATCCCAAGTGTTTGAGGCATGTGGACCGTGGACTTTGTACATCCACACCCTAACCTGAGGTTGCACTGAAGGCACCTTTCCTTTTCCATCCCTCCACACACCAACATTTCACTCTTACAGAGTCATAAAAATCGACTTCTTGCAAGGATAGGGAGAGTGTTGGGGGTGAGGGAGGAAGGAGAGAAATAAAGGATCTATACACAAGTTTCCCAGGTCTCAAGTCTGAAGCCAGGGTTACCCCAAAGACAACCAGACCCAAGACAACTTTAAATGAAATATCATTCATGGTGTGAACTCAGGCTGCCAGAACGTAGGATCCCTGGGAATGCAGTCCCTCCCTGCATCCTCTGGTGACCATGTGCATTGGACAGTGACAAACTGGAATGTTATTTCCCCAGCACTGGGCAACCTGGGGTGGGAAGCAATGGCTAACCAACCTCCACGCTTTCCAGAGATGCAGAGCACCGGAGCTGCTTCTTCAGGGGGACCTTGGCTGACCGTTCCAGGCTGTGTTTGGCTTCGATGGCAGAGTCCCATCGCTCAGGCTGGCTCCGACGGCCATACCACTTAGAGCCACTCACATACTTTGGTGGGACAGCATAGGAGGCATCTGGAAAGAGGATAGGAGACATGGGGCTGTGAAGTGGGCTCTGGGCTTCCACAGGTTGACGGGCACCCTGCGAGAAGCTGCAGATTTGACACAGTGTGACTCATAGACACACTGTGACAAGCACAGAGATGTCTGGAAGAACATGAGATGGCTCCGAGCAGCCTTCTGAATCCCTAGAGGAACTGAGAAAGCCAGGAGATGGGCTTTTCACTGAATTCCAGCTGCTGTTTACATTGTTTTCAAGCATATTTTGCTTATGGAACATAAGACTAATAGAACACCAAGCTTTTAAGCAAAGAAATAAACCTTCCCATAATCCAGGGACAGATAGCTCTAGAGACCTGAGGGCTCAGCTGGTGCTACCCTGCGGGAGGTCTGAGGCAGGCATGGGGCTTGGTTTCTGGATTTAGGAAAATACTGTAACCCCTGCAACTCCATCTTCCTACCTCCCTTCCGCACCTCTGCACAATCCTGGGCCAGGCAGGAGAGAGCACGGGGAGGACACAGGCTCAGCACCTACACTCAACGAGGGTCCCGGGGAGGAGGCAGCCCGAATGGGGCCTGCTGGTGAGAGTGGGACAGGCCTGGCTAGGATGCCAAGGAGTGGGTCATGGTGGACATGTCCTGGCCTCACCCCACAGAGGGCAGCTCCCTAAGGCCCAAAACCACCTCATTTCTGTCCCTCATGTGGTTGTTCCCCAGCTGCTGATCTCAGGACCCTCAGAGGATGGAACTGGTGGAGCCCAGGCAACCAGAACAGGGCAGAGATAGGAACTACGGTGAGGTGCTGGATTCTGCTCTGGACATGCTCAACATGCTGTGACAGGTTGATAGTCAAGATGGCTGAAGACAAAGCTAACTTCTGGGACACTTTCAGAGTCCTCATAGGAGTGATCACTAACTACGCTGGGATGACAGGCATGGATGGACAGCCTGGCCTCAAAGGGACAGCACTCATGGGACTTGCTGAAGAGCAGGAAAAGCTTCCAAGCAACCAGCGAGAACTCGAGCAAGGGTATCCCCAATGAGAGGCTGGCAAAGGAGCTGCCGAAAAACTCAACAAGCAGCCACTTAACAATGGCCGGGGCTGCTGGTTCTGGCTTTGTTTGCAGACAAGCAGCAGCTCATACTGGGGGTCCTCTCCCCTCCCTGCCTCAGGAGGCAGCTTGAGGTGGCACAGGAAGAGGGAATGCCTGTCATGAGCAGGGAGAAGAAACTCGGGTGCTCAGGGTCCCCGGGGCAGGAGCCCTGCCACAGAGCAGACCTTGGACCCTTGCCTGCTGCAGGGGGCTCAGGCAGTCCCTATACACCTGGGAAAGGTGCAGCTCACTGTGTTTCTGATTCCCAGGCTGCATTTCCTCCCATCCAGTGTCCGCTCCTTACCAGCCCATCCACATGCAGTCCCCATGCTGACCTCATGCCGCCAGCACTTCCCTGAGAACATTAAGCTGCCCAGAAAATACCTCCCCTTTTCAGAATTCTCCCCAGTGTCTCATCAGAGCAGCCTGCAGAGAAACCCACCTCCGCAAGGGAGGAACACCACTTAGACACGCGCGTCCATGTGGCTCATCACCATGGGAACGAGAAAGGCAGAGGAGTGGGCGATGAGGTCTCTCCCTCTGGGTGGAGAGCACTGGGAGTCACAGGGCCAGTGTCTTTCACTGTGCCTTCAGCTGGGTCTGCAAGGGGCATAGAACCCCACCTGGCAGAACCCCAGAGGCTGGCTCAGTTTCCACCAAAGCCCTGGCCGCCCATGTGCCCCCTCCATGTGTATTCACTCCTGGAAAAGTAGAGCCACATCCAAAAGTACAGTGCACTGAGTCACACGCTCAATAATGGCCTTCAGCAAAGGCTACTGACAGGGAAGCAAAGGCTGGGTGATAGGGAAGCAGGCTGCTCCTCACATCCAGGGCACACGAGCCAACGGCGAGACCCTCATTGGTGGAGGAGCCAGAGCATCTTTCTCTTCTCAGTAGTGAGGGGGTGGCAACAAAGAAGCCAGAAATTGGAAAGAGGACACTGTGACTGGAGCCTAGGAGGACAGCAGACTGGGAACAGAGCCTGCAGCAAAATGGACGGCGGCAGGGAGCAGGCACCACGTACAGGGTACAAGGACGATATGGGGAACAGGCAGGTGAGCAGGACAAGGAGGACCAGGTGGGGTGTCACTGACCCAAACTCAGCCTGGGGGCAAGGCAGGGCTGCTCGGCTCTCTGCCAGTCTGAGGCCATAGGCGGGCTGGCCTTTGGGTAGTGGGCAAGTATTTGGAAATGGACAAGGACACAAGCTCTGGCCACTGACAGGAGGGGTGGCGTCCAGGGCAGGGCACAGGCCCACTTAGTTGAGGAAAGCTTTCAAATTCCAACCCAAAGGAAAGAATAAAACTGGAATTGGAAAGAGAAAGTAGAGGTCCTATGCAAGCTTGCCTTTGAGAAACCTGAGAACAGATGGAGAGTTTGACAGAGTGCCACGTGGCAGGGAAGGGCCTCTGTGCTCTCTGGTACAGACAAGAGGGTCCAGGCCTTGCTCCTCCTCAGGCCCTCTGATGTCCCCACTCCTGTGGGTCAGAAGTGGCCCACCTGGGGTCTCTGTAGAGGAAGGTGGGAGCCAAGGAAAGAGTCACGCAAATGGTGTGTGGGGCTAACTCTGTGCCCTGGCCTGGGGTCTCTGGAACCAGGGAGGAGGTGCGGTGGGAGTTGATCACGTGTGTCAATGGAGGGAGGAGGCCCCAGCAAAATGAGCACCAGGGCCAGGGCTCAACTCTGGCCACCTGGGCCTCAAGCCCCAGTCACCACTTCCCAGTGGTGACCGTGGACTGATCCCTCCTCATCTGAGGAATGGGAGGATACAACTAGTGGGTTTCTGTGAGAGTTAAACAGAATTTACCCAGAACACAGAGCTCAGGACTTGGCACGCAGGAGACCCCAGGTGTGAGCTCCCCTCCCTCTGCTGTCATCCACAGCCATGTCCCTTCTCCTAACCAGGGTTCCAGGGCAGTGGCCTGCCATGGAGCAGAGGGAAGATGCCCACTGCCATTTCAGACAGCCTGCTGTGACCAGTGAGCTCTGCTACCATTGCCATCCACCTCACCTTACAACCTATATGCCCCAGAGCAGACCTGTGGTAGCCTTGTCCCACCAGGCCTGCGCCCTCCTGCCCTTCCAGTGGTGCCAGTTGCTCTTGTTAATGTGTCCCTGTCCTAGTAACCCCATTTCTATAGCAGGATGCCAATCAGTCCTATTAGCAAATGCAATATGACTGTCTATGACAAAGCAGATGCCAGTGTCCTGGGCAGCAGCCAGCCTGCCTACATGGCCCTTCTTCTGTCCAAGTCCACACAGCTTGGCAGTGACAGAGTGGAGTTGGAATTTAGTTTTCAGAACCATCAGGTTACACTCTGAAAGGTGACAGACAAGTAATGGAAAGAAACTGGCACCAGCAGGAGAACATCCTCTCACCTGATTCCAAAGAACTACTGTCTTCATCTGAGGGTTGGACGCCAGCATTTGACGACAACACAGCCACAAAACCTTCCTTAAATTCCTCAAAGTTAACCTGTGTGAATGTAAGCAGAGAGAGGACAAGGGCATTTTGGACAGACCCACACTTGTACAATAGCCTTCGGATTTTTTTCTCAGAATAATCTGATTCTTGGATTTTAGATGGAAAACATTCATTTTACTTTTCAAATACATACTTAACATTATTTGCAATAGAAGAATATAATAACAAAGGTAAAAGTGAGCCATTAACCCACCATCAAGTAAACAGTGCTAGTAACTTTATACCAGCACAGTGAACTACATAATTGGAAAACAACAGCTAGGCATGGTGGTACATGCTTACAGTCCCAGCTACTACTGAGGCTGAGGCAGGAGGATCCCTTGAGCTCAGGAGTTGGGAGGCTAGTCTGGGTGATGTAGTGAGATCCCATCTCTAAAAAGAAAAATTTTAAAGGGAAAGAAAACGGTGAAGGAAAGAGGAACGTGATGACCATAAATCATTAATACACACAAAGCACACATCCATAGTATCACTACCCCATCAAAAACAAACCCCTCAGTGCACGGAAGCCCTCTGAACCCTGAATCTCTTCCCAATAAATTTCCTGCCCACTACTCTGACTTTGATGGTGATAACTTCCTTTCTTTTCTATACCTTGTTTGAATTATTCCTAAAAAACATGCAACAATGTTTTCTGAATTTGAATCAAACGCAAATTTACATACATTTTCTTCCATTGCTTGCTTCTTTGACTCAACACTTCGTCTAAGTTGCTGTGCATAGGTGTAATTCATTAATTTTCTGTATTGTATTTTGTGTCATTGTATCATTGTGCAACAATTAATTCATTGTCCTACTGACAAACCTTTCCATTTTTTCCAGTGTTTGCTTATTGTATTAGTCAGCTGTTGTCACTGTAGCAGAAACATCAACTCAGACAAACTTAATGGGGGAAGAGGTTTATTGGGAGCTCATAGTTTGAGAATCAGTTTATAATGATGGCAAGGCAGGCATGGTGGCAGCAGCAGTGGCAGGGTCTGTGGCAAATGACCTTATGGTATGGGGGACCAGGAAGAGAGAGAGCGGCCTGAGCCTTGGGTCTAGAGTAAAAACCTCCAAAGGCCCGCCCTCAGTAACATCACTTCTGCCAAGCTAAGATCTACCTTCTAAAGCTCCATGACCTCTACGAACAGTGCCACCACATGGGGACCAAATGCTTAAGGTCATGACCTTTGGGGTACACTTTATATTTAAATCATAACACTTATTCAAAACCAATTGCTTTGAACATTGCTGCACATGAAACTTTTGAGGTTACCACAACAGTAAATATCTAGGAATGGGACTGCTGGGTCATAGAAATGTGTGCTCATATGTCGTTGGTAAACTTAATCTTTGCTAACTCTCTTTACTTCAATAACACTTTTTATTGTAACATCCATTTTCTCTCATGTTAAAAAGCTATGTCAGCTTCCTTTTGGTTAGTATTTACACAATGCAGCTCATTATCAAACTTTTAATTTTAACTATTTATCTCCTTATATTTCAGATTATCTCTTATGAATGGGATATGTTGTTGTTGTTGTTAGGTGCCGTCGAGTCGGTATCCAACTCATAGCGACACTCAGAGGGTTTTCAATGGCTGAGTGCTTCGGGATTTCCTTGGGAGTGGATTGCCAGGCCCTTCTCCCATTTTTGCAGTGCTGGGAATTGAACTTGGGGCCTCAGAGACTGCAGCGCAGAGCTCTACCCACTGAGCTAAATCCCAGCCCATGAATGGGATATAGACAATCCTTATTTAACTAAAATATTTAGTCTATTTATATTTAATGCAATTACTGATATATTTGTATTTAAATCTACTATTTCACTTTGTTCTTTTGATTTGACCTGCTTGTTTCTTCTTTCCTCTCTTTGGATTGACTTTTCCCTCTGAACTGTTTTTGAGGTTTGTTTTTATTATTGTTTTCAACTTTTGTTATTGACTCTCTCTGGAAGGTTGGAATGAATTTGTTAACTTACCCTATTGAAATGTCTGAAGCCTCTTCAATCTTTCTCAGAACTACATAAAATTTCATCATATGGAGCTATGAGAATTTATTTAACCAATTCCCAAATAAAAAGGCTGCTTCTAATCTTTAGTTGTATGAATTACTAAAAGGATGAATAATCTTGCATATACACATTTTATGTGAAGATAGCACTCAAGTCTCTTTCCTGCTTGCATCCCTCGCATCTGCTGTTCCTTAGTCATATAAGTGCTCAAAAAAATGCTTATTGAATACATGGGTGCATAATGAAATGGCAATTCTGCTTGATTTAGTCAAAGATTCCCTTGGTGTCATTGACAATTATCAGCTGACTTTCCTCCATTCACCAAGCAGCAGTGGAAGCTGATGGCTGAGTTCGGTGTCATTCTAGCCTGACACCATTCTGACTGCTTGAATGCCTCCTGTGTCCTTCTCCTTCACAGACCTTGCAACAGGAAGGGCAACCCCCCGGCCCCCAGCCTTCTGGGGTCTGACCTAAGACAACATACCACCACATCTCTGTATGATCTGGTTCTTTCATAGAAAAAGGAAGAGGCTGGACTTATGATCCAGAGTCACTGTCCACTCTTTCAACTTTAAGATTATTTCCAATTATACCGCATTAAGAATATTACTACTATTATTTTTTTTGGGGGGGGGGAGTCCAGCCTGGTCTCAAATTCACTATGTAGCCCAGGCTGGCCTTTAATTCAGGATCTCCTGCCTCTACCTCCTGAGTGCTGGGATTACAGGTGTGCACTACCACACCCAGGAAAAATAATTTTTTAAGAGAATTTTCTCTGTCCAAATTTAAAATCCTCAAGCTTAAGATCTTCACCACTGGTATTAAAAAAAAAAAAGTTGACAGTGTAAAATAGGCATGGAAATTCCACATTCACAAGAATTTCAGGCCACATTAACTTTCTTTAATAAGACATTATAATTAAAAATAAATGGCCAGGTGTGATGGCACACACCTGTGATCCCAGCAACTAACAAGGCAGATGCAGAAGGATCATAAGTTCAAGATGGGAGGCAACCTATGTAACTTAACAAGATCCTATCTCAAGATGAAAAATTAAAAAAGTGGTGTGGGCTAAGGGTGCAACTCAGTGGCAGAACATTTGCAAAGTATGTGCAAGGCCCTGGGTTTAGCTCCTCAGTACTGCAAAAAGTAAATAAAAACAAATGTAACCTTATCTTCAAAAATATCTTGTTAATTCAATTTTGTAACCAGATTTCTGTATTAATGACTGACATCTACATAGTGTCATATATGTCATTCACTATAAGAATACTGGATATGTAGTATTTTAACTGAAAAGCTGATCCATTTCTCTGGATAAATGATTTATCATGATTTTCTTTGAGATGTCCTAGAATCTCCACCATTTGGCTTCTGCTGTAGAAAATGGGGAAAATCTCTCTGGACATTTCTAGCTTGGTAGTGGCCTCCCCAAAATCTCTATATGAAGTTCTACCCAAATGAGGGTGTGTGAGTACACTGTATCTAAAGGACAAAGCCAAGTAACAGGAAGAGCTCTGGACAAAGAAATCATCAGATATGGCCAACCACATAGAGCACAAACACTGGGGACCCCAGCAACATGGGCTGGGGTGGGCACCACTCTTGAAATGTTACAGAGAGAGAAGAAAAGACACCTTGAGGTCAGACTCAAAAGCACTCATTCAAACAGACTTACTTCTTCATTTATCCGACATTTGACTTGCTTTGGGGAACAGAAAAAGTACAGTTGACCACCCTTGAAATGTTATAGAGAGAGAAGAAAGGACACCTTCAGGTCAGACTCAAAAGCATTCATTCAAATAGACCTATTTCTTAATTTATCCAACATTTGACTTGCTTTGGGGAACAGAAAGAGTACAGTTGAGACAGACAAGACAGCTGACAGACACACATGCAGCTCAGCTCAGAGTGTGTATGGTTTGAGTATAAAATGGTCCCCAAGGCTAGTGTTTGAATACTTGGCCCACAGCATGCAGCACTTGTTTTGGGAGGCCACAGAACTTTGGAAGCTGGAACCTAGTTGATGGTGGCAGGCTTTGAGGTGTCACCCAGGCACCGCTTGTCATTAGCGCTCTCTGCTCTTGTCCATAATAACAATGTGAACAGTTCTCCTGCTGCCTCCTTGGCCACACCCTCCCTGCCAAGGTGGACTGAACCCTTGAAACCATGAGCTAAAATAAATCCCTACGTTTCTCTCTTAAGTTCTTCTGTCAGGTATTTTTTATAGCAATGTAAAAGCTGACTAACAGAAAATTGGTACTGGAGAGTGGAGTCATTGCTGTCCTGCGACCTGATCATGTGATTCTTAGGCCACTGGCACTTGTTTGCAGGAGGAATATGGAAGATTTAGGAGATGTGGATGACAGAAGCCCTAGAATGCTATAAGCAGAGTTTAATGGGCAGTTCTGGTGGGAGTTTGGAAAACCAGAACCCAGAGAGAAATGCAGACAATAAAGACAGGGCTTACGAGGTTTCAGAGGGAAATCAAGACTTTACTAGGAACTCCATTTGTGTTAAATTCTGGCAAAGAATCTGGTTACATTCTGCCTATGTCTTGAAAGTTTGAATGCAGCTGAATTTAAAAGTAATAGACTAGTTAATTTGGCAGAGGATATTTCAAGACAGCATAGCACGAGGCTGCAGCATGGTTATTGCTTGTTGTTTTATGCAGATTTACAGTGAGACTCCAGAACAAAAAGAACACAAAAATTTGAAAAATGAGCATTTTAGCAAGAGAAGGAGTGTGAACTCAAGTTAGTTAGGACAAAGCAGCAGTAACTATTAAACAGATCAGCATTATTAAAGTGAAGCCACAACAGAATAATATGAAAGGTGGCTTGGGGGCAAATAAAAAATTAGATAGACCTCACCCATAGAAGGCTCCAAGGTGTGAAACCATAAACTTATTTAAAACACTTTCCTTCGACCAGAGCCTCTAGGGCACCTTGCTGAAAAGGGGCCACCTAGGGAAGTGTTCTCCCAGGTTCAGCCACCCTGATACTTACAGGCTGTGGCAGCCATGGTTCATGGTTGACCCAGATACTGCTCAAGGTGGCAGCAGATGTTGGCATCATCTGTGTGGTGCTAGTTTTGCAGGCATGCAGAATGCAAGAGTTACAGAGTCAAAGAGGTTTGCACCAAGGTTCTAGAAAAAGACCTGGGAGGCCACGTAATGTGTAGCAAGGTCAGATTCCTTGCAAAGAGGACATGATGTTTGAAGATATGAAAGTGAAGCTTATGTTGCAATGGAAAACACAGGATATTGGAGATGCCAGCAAAACGGAACATCTGCCAAAGAAAGCTGCTGGCAACAAGTGGAGCTGGCCAAAGAGAGAGGCCATATGGGTTGAAAATGACAGGGCCACAGGGATGGGGATGCCCACGCCTGTTGGAGCAGATGCCTCTTTGTGTGCCAGATGCTAGACATGGAGCTTCAGGAGACAATGTTTGCCCTGCTAGGTTTTGGTCTTGCTTTGGTCCAATCTTTTCTTGCTGTCCTCCTATTCCTTCCGTTTAGAATATATATATAACTTGCTTTTGATTTTTTATAGGGGCACACAACTAAGAAATTGCCTCAATTCTCAGTAGAGACTTTAGATTTATACTTTTGAACAAAGTTGGGACTGTTAAGACTCTGCAGAGACTTGGAGTTGGACTAAATGCATTTTATATTACAAGATGGCCATGAACTGTTGGTAGCCAGGGGCAGGGTGTTATGGCTTGATTAGAAAATAGCCCCCAAAGCTCATGTTTGAATGTGTGGTCTCCAGAAGGTAGTGCTGTTTGGGGAGGCTGTGGAACTCTGGGAGGTGGGACCCAGCTGGCAGTAGATCAATGGAGATAGACATTCAGGTTTTGGCCAGGCCCCCAGTGCTGGTCCCCCATGATGTGAAGAGCCTCTTGCCCCATGCGCTTGCCACCTGCTCTGCTGCCTTGCCTCTGTAGACTGAAATCCTCTGAACCATGAGCCAAAAAAATCCTTCCTCCCTTAAGTTTCTGTCTGGTACTTTGCCACAGTGACACAAAAGCCAACTAATACAGAGTGTTAACAGAAGAGACTGCCGTTACTCAGAGTATCCCTTTTCTTTCTAACACCCTGAACATCCTTCCCCACAAGCTTGTCAGGAGACACCCCCAGGGCTTCCTTCTGGAAGGATGACATCTTGGAGGAACAGCTCTTTAGGACACACGTGACATAGCAGAAGTCAGAAATCTCAAGTAACCCAAGCTATTTTTTCCTCCTTGCTGATATTCCAACACTGATTTTTTCTTTTTCTTTTTCTTTTTCTTTTTTTCTTTTTTCTTTTTTTTTTTTTCGGTACTTGGGGTTGAATCCAGGGCCTTGTGCTTGCGTGCTATGCAAGTGCTGGACCACTGAGCTGCACCCCCAGCCCTTTTTTACTTTCTTTACTTTTTGAGACAGGGTCTCGCTAAGTTTCACAGACCTCCTCTGGTCTCGAACTTGAGATCCTCCTGGCTCCACCTCCCAAGCCACTGGGATTACAGGTGTGCGCCACCACTCCCAGCTCAACACTGATTTTTTCAAAGTGTTATAACATGATGTTTCTAAATCTTGTGCCATTCCTACATACACAAACATAAAATGAATAAAGGCCCAGGACTTATGTGGTTGATTTGATCAACCAAAGCTGCAATTTATATCAGCCAGAAAGTTTACTCTTTTGGTTTTGGATTTTCCAAACTCTTAAAAATACCAAAAAAACCCAGATCATCTTCTGTTTACACCGTTTAAATAACCAGAAAGTTGATACTTTACAAATGTGCTTTTTGCTTATGTAAGTCCCAAATATAATTCCAGATGATATCAAAGGGGCTAGACATTGACTATCAGAAACATATTTGATGCTTTGCTGCTGTTGTTGGGCATCGTTGAGTTAGGTTTGATTTATAGTGACCCTATGTACAACACCCCCACACATCTGTCAGTTTGCCGCACTGTGGGGGCTTGTGTGTTGCAATGAGGCTGAAAGCTATGCCACTGGATCTCAGATACCAGCAGGGATACCCATGGTGGACAAGTTTTAGCTGAGCTTCCAGACTAAGACAGACTAGGGAGGAGGCACTGGCGAGCCACTCCCAAAACAACTAGTCATTGAAAACCCTATGGATAGCAAAGAAACATTGTCAGATATAGTGCTGGAAAATGAGCCCCCCAGGTTGGAAGACACTCAAAAGACTACTGGGGAAGAGTTTCCTCCTCGAAGTAGAGTCTACCGTGATGACGGAAATGGAGTAAAGCCCCAGGGACCTCCATTTGCTGATGTGCCACGACTCAAAATGAGGAGAAACAACTGTAAACATCCATTAATAATTGGAGCATGGAATATACATTGTATGAATATAGGAAAATTACAAATCATTAAGAGAGAAATGGAGTGCATAAACATTGACATTCTAGGCCTCAGTGAGCTAAAATGGACCAGCATGGGCCATTTTGAGTCAGACAATCATATGGTCTACTATGCTGGGAATGATAAACTAAAGAGAAATGGGATTGCATTCATCATCAAAAAAGACATTTCAAGATCTGTCACAAAATACAATGTTTTCAGTGATAGAATAATACCAATATGTCTACAAGGAAGGCCAGTTGGTATGACTATTCAAATTTATGCACCCACCACTGAGGCCACAAATGAAGAAAGGGAAGATTTCTACCAGCTTCTACAAACTGAAATAGATAAAAAATGCAATCAGGATGTACTCTTAATCACTGGTGACTGGAATGCAAAGATCGGAAACAAGGAAGAAAGCTCAGTAGTTGGAAAATATAGTCTTGGTGACAGAAATGAAGCTGGAGATCGCATGATAGAATTTTGTCAGACCAATGACCTTTTCATTGCAAATACATTTTTTCACAAACATAAATGGAGACTATCCACATGGACTTCACCAGATGGAACATACAGGAATCAAACTGACTACATATGTGGAATGAGACAATAGAAAAGCTCTATATCAAATGTCAAAAGAAGACCAGGTACTGATTGTAGATCAGACCATCAACTTCTCATATGCAAGTTCAAACTGAAGCTGAAGGAAATTAGAACAAGTATACGAGAGCAAAGGCATGACCTTGAGTATATCCCACCTGAGTTCAGAGACCACCTCTAGAATAGGTTTAATGCACTAGATACAAATGATAGGAGACCAGAGGAGTTGTGGCATGACATAAAAGATATCATTCAAGAAGGGAGCAAAAAGTTATTAAAAAGACAAGAAAAGAAGAAAAGACCAAATTACATGTCAAAAGAGATGCTGTAACTTGCCCTTGAACATCCCAGCAGCCAAAGTAAAAGGAAGATATGATGAAGTTAAGGATCTAAACAGACGTTTTCAAAAGGCAGCTTCAGAAGACAAAAACAAATATTATAATGACATGTGCAAAGAGCTGGAGGCAGAAAACCAAAGGGAAGAACACGTTTTGTGTTTCTCAAGCTTAAGGAAGTGAAGAAAAAATTCAAGCCTCGAGTGGCAGTAGTGAAAGATTCTACAGGGAAAATATTAAATGATGCAGGAAACATCAAAAGAAGATAGGAAGAATACACAGAGTCATTATACAAGAAAGAATTAGTAGATGACCGACCATTCCAAGAGGTTGCATATGAAGAAGAACCAATGGTGTTGAAGAACGAAGTGGAAGCTGCCTTGAAAGAACTGGCGAAACACAAAGCTCCAGGAATTGATGGGATACCAATAGAGATGTTTCAACAAACAGATGCAGCACTGGAGGTGTTAACATGTTTGTGCCAACAGATTTGGAAAACAGCTACTTGGCCAACTGACTGGAAGAGATCCATATTTGTGCCTATTCCCAAAAAAGGGGATCCAAGTGAATGTGCAAACTATCAGACAATATCGTTAATATCGCACACAAGCAAAATTCTACTAAATCATTCAGAAGTGACTGCAGCAGTATATAGACAGGGAATTACCAGAAAATCAAGTGGGATTCAGAAGAGGGTGGGGAACCAGGGATATCATTGCTAATGTCAGGTGGATATTAGCCGAAAGCAGAGAATATCAGAAAGATGTCTATCTATGTTTTATTGACTATTCAAAGGCATTTGACTGTGTGGATCATAATAAATTATAGATAACACATCGGAAAATGGGAATACCAGAGCATCTAATTGTACTCATGAGGAATCTATATGTGAACCAAGAGGCAGTTGTTTGAATAGAACAAGGAAACACAGCCTGGTTTAAAGTTGAGAAAGATGTGCGTCAGGGCTATATACTTTCATCATTATCTCTTCAATTTATATGCTGAGCCAATAATCCAAGACGCTGGACTTTATGAGGAAGAATGCAGCATCAGGATTGGAGGAAGACTCATTAACAACCTGCATTATGCAGATGACACAACTCTGCTTGCTGAAAGTGAAGAAGATTTAAAACATTTACTGATGAAGATCAAAGATCACAGCCTTCAATATGGGCCGTGACTAAACATCAACAAAACAAAAATCCTTACAACTGGACCAGTATGCAACTTCACAATAAATGGGGAAAAGATTGAGGTTGTCCAAGATTTTGCATTGCTTGGCTCTATAATCAACACCCATGGAAGCAGCAGTCAAGAAATCAAAAGACGGCCAGGTGCGGTGGTGCACACCTGTAATCCCAGCGGCTGGGGAGCCAGAGGCAGGAGGATCACAAGTTCGAGACCAGAGGCAGTCTGTGTTAATTTAGCAAGACCCTGTCTCAAAAAGTAAAAAAATGGGCTGAAGGTGCAGCTCAGTGGTCCAGCACTTGCAGCGCATGCAAGCATGAGACCTTGGGTTCAACTCCCAGCACCAAAAAAAAAAAAAAAA